>JAQFZF010004954.1:0-10228 GCA_034695365.1 Enchytraeus norvegicus
CCCCCCCAGTTTCTCCTGAGGAGATCGATCAACAACCCCCCCCCCAATTGGTAGACGCCACTGACCAGTAGGCCTACAATACTATTATCGTAGCAATTTAGGCTACCGTAATCAGTTAATAATATACGTTTTCTTAGATATTTGGCATGAATCAACAGGGACCTATTTGTAATATATACTGAAATTTTAAAGAGAATTGGACGTATAATCACTGAGACATTGCATTTTGTGTGTGACCTCCAGTAGGATCTTGATTTCCAATAAGGACAGAACAGCATAATATTACTGGAGGCGTTGCTGCGTGTGTTATTAGGTATATGCTTACACGCACACAAATAATTATACTTAGATTTTATAGATCATAATATGGCAGAACATGCTTAGCTGTTATTATCTTATACCATAACGCGTTTATTTATTTGTTAACTGTAATAGGCCTAAGTCATGTATTAGGTTATAGATTTATCTCGAACCGGGGCCCCCTTGGGGGGGGGGGTTGATGGAGCGGCTTGCTTTATCACTGAGGCTGGGGGGGGAGTTGTGACTAGCTGAAATGAAGAGCTGGGGGGGGGGGGAAATAATCATATATTCGATTCTCTTCTCTTTTTTTTGGGGGGGGGGCGCTTCAACAAGCTTGGGGGGGATGGGGCCCCAGTCTCGAACTGATTGATTGCAAGGCGACGTCGTCCCTGGCATCGCCTTCCGGTGAGGAACCGGACATTAATACGCATTGCATTGTATTTTATTGTAAGTTTATCCTTCTCTTGGACAGGTCATTGACCTATAGACCTGTATGCTGGTTTTCAATCAGTTTCCTCATCCAATGATGATGTTTGTTACCGACCCGGCTGGGTGGCCAACCAGAGACTTCTTGCTTACAGGATAAATGCTCTGCCGACTAAACTATTTAAAAGCAACATAATAATTATAGATCAGACCGAGTTCCAGAGACACGTTTTTTAATTTCTATTTCGACTCGTCGCAGTTTGGAAATATCTAGTGCCGGTTCCGGGGGGGGGACTAGGGGGGCTTAGCCCCCCCCCAAACCTTTCCGTTAGCCCCCCCCCAGATTTCTGAGGGGCTATAGAGGGCTAAAAATTGCTACATATTAGGATAGTTATAGACTAGTTCGATTCTAGAGTAATAACGTTTTCACACACCTTTTATTCTCTAAACATTAAACATTTCTTCGCAATACCAAACTTTCTTTGTAAAACCCTACCATTTTCTCCCATTATACCATACCATTTGTAAGCGAAGGAGGTATTTTTAAAGAAACTGTAATATTTGTTAATGGAATATCAAAAATTGATAGGTATTTGCCAGTTTCTTTGCTTGCTCTCCCTTTACGCACTCATAGGTGGTGACCGACCGCGCTTTACGCGCTACCCCGGTGGTGACCGACCGCGCTTTACGCGCTACCCCGGTGGTGACCGACCACGCTTTACGCGCTACCCCGGTGGTGACCGACGCCGAGCCGGGGCTCAGCCCCCTTTAGCCCCCCCAGAACTTTTGGTCTAGAACCGGCACTGGAAATATCCGTAGTAAATCAGACTGTAGTAAATCAGACAGTCCATGAAAGTTACACATGTTGCCGCAATAGATTATGATTTAATCTTTAGGCCACCATGTCTTCATCGGTTTGGCTAATGTACATTTCATCAGCTCATCTCTTTGCAACATCTGCTTACAACGTGTTGTGATGCCGCTAAGACTGTAACTTGATATATTGAAGAACATGACGAGGAATGTCAGTTTTGATATGTTGCAAAAAGCATTAGTTTGCTAAAGTCTAGCCGAGGCAGCTCGTCAGTGGTATAAAGCAAACACAGTTGCTATTACTGTAACATTAGGTAGGGGCTGATTTCTGAATTTTATATCATTGGTCTGTTGCTAGGCTGCATAGTAACCGACTGCTTAGCAACCGGCTGCATAGCAACCGGCTTCATAGCAACCAATTGCATAGCAACCGGCTGTATAGCAACCGAGAGCCTCCGTGGTCTAATGACAGCACTGAGGCCTCTGAATCATGAGGTCGCGGGTTCAAAGCCCAGGAAGACTACGAGTTGTAAGCCTTGCAAGCTACTTTACTCTCCATTGCTATGATGGCAAGCAGTCGGTGTACAATATATGCCAAGACACGCTCTTTGGAAACGAATCTAGGCTTTCTCGCCATCTGGCGAGATCAATAACATACGCTATTATTATTATTATAGCAACGGACTAAAAGAGTGAACAGTTCCATAATGGTGTAGATAGGAAATTAGTTAAGAACCGTTGGTTTCAAAAACCTCTCCTGAAGTTCAAAAACCGGCCTTAATAAGACATACACATGAAATGCGCGATAGATATTATTTTTTTGAAGAAACTGTCTTCTATTAGGTACAAGTCATCCAAGTCATCGCCTGGAAGAATTTCTAGTCATAAGCTGGGTTATCTTCCAAGCACCGGATGATCTGGGTTGGTTGGCTAAGTCATTTAGTCATGTTGCATTGAGGATAACCATAGGAGCTCTAAACTCTTCAACAGTCCCGTCAAAATTCATTAGCTGACTTAACATATTATACTTCAAAGAAATTCGCACTTAACTGGTAGACTAATGAATCTCTTCAAAAGTTCTGATTATCAATTCTCACTAACTAAGAAAATCAATGTTAGTTTTCAGAGCTAATTTATTGAGAAGCTAGGAATATTTTAAGAACTCTCTATTCATTTAGTATATTTAAATGTGTCTACGAGTGTCGTATTTCTCTTAAATTGTATCAAACAGTATAAGTATTTATCATCTGTCGCCATTGGCAGAGTCATTAACACTAGTATTTATGTTATGGCTTAGTCAAAATCAGATACATTCATTGTGTTATTGTTAAATATTTAGCTACTTTATAATGGCGTGATTGCGAATATATTAAGCAGTATTAGTTAATCACCACATTTATTCCACTAGGTGCACAGTATTAAACTACTGTGCTATGTAGGATATAGCTGTAATAAACTTGAACTAATTTTGAAACGGTAGCTCGATTGTGCTGAGCCGTCTTGAAGAGAACCACTTTGTGCTTCTGAACCTTGACGTTAAACACACTCAACCTACCTACCACATAGTTACAAAGACCTGCACACTGAATCATAAAACATCAATGTCTGAAAGGCAACTGAGGTGTCGCTCTTTATCTTTCAGCGACGGCTCGTCAGGTCGACACTGTTAAATAGATCTCTCCATTATCAGGCACGACCTCTGGAACAATGATTAACACTGGGCTTGGTGACAGCTAAAACTACGCCTTCTGTGCTTATTCTATACATACGTCTTATATGGATAGCTAGTGTTTAAATTTCTAAATGGGAGGTGGCGAGCCTCAAAAAGCAGGTGAATTGTATTGGTGCCGGGGTTCACATTACGGAGCTGATAGGATTAAAAATGTGAGGGCTCAGCCCCGGTGAGCCCCGGCCCAATTTGACCACTGTGGATGGCCCATAATGGGTCGAGATTTTTGCTGGATAATTACGTGAGGATAATTTGTGAAAAACTTCGTGAATCCAAAATGTTAAATCCAATGCCCAAATTAGTAAAATTAATGCTGCATTAGGTAGTGAAACCAGCAATCTCATTTTGCTGTTTAGGCTTTAGCTGATAATAATTCACTGACCACAATGAACATAGTTCTATTAAATAAAATTATTTATATTAATTATTCAATAGAGCTCGCGTCGGAAAAATAACTCTAAGTCTGTCTTTGCCTAGAATACTTTGTCTCCGTTTATTATCTGAGGTCCATGATAGGGATCATCAAATCGATCAAGAGCTGGGACAATATTTGCTCGCGTCCTCAGAGAGCTCTGTGTCAACTAATCTGTTAATTGTCCCCTCCTGACTTCGGGATCAAAACTTGCGGGATCAGGCAACATGCTGATTGTGCATAGGATATTCAAACGTTTCAGTCCCTATTTTATTTCAATATACAAGATATTCACATTTATATCTGTGCGTGTTTATCCAACTCTTGCTTGATGACAGATCCAATGGATAAATTATTGCAGGCAGTTTCTAGTTCTCATCCCGCTCATGAACATATTATCGATCAGTGATAGATATATAAGATCCGTTTATTTCTCATACTGAGTATAATATGTTATAAATATAAAGAGTAGCAATAATAATTACAAACATAACACTGCGATTATAAATAACTAGCAGTTATATAGATCCACTAAATATAACAGCTTTATAGACTTATATTGAGCATATTCGTTATCTGTATAATGTTCAGCCATGATAAAAGGAAACTAGCTTATGCTAGTTTCCTTCCTTAATTGCTGTTTTTTATATTATTATTATTTTTTGTCATTCCATAATTAATCGTTACTTTGCTTTGCTCAATGGCTGCTAGCACTGGCCTTCCCTCGATTCTGAGGCAAACATGCTAACAAATTCACCAATCCCCGTCAGCGATTGACATCAAAACGTTTATTGAATCTTTTTAATCCTATTCCATTAGCTGCAAGTAGATTATTGTGTATTAATTAATTACATACCCCGGTAGACAAATGAGTATAATAACAGATATATTAGCATAATGCTAAAGCAGGGTATAACCCCCGGAGTGCGGCCCAAGGGCGCATCAGGGACAGGCGATGCAGGTATTCTAGCATGTCAGGACGTTAAACCGTTGGACCGCACGGCTCATCTTTGAACCACTGAGATGTTGAACATTGCGCGAAAACGAGAAGAGAAAGTCACACGCATGAAAACACAAAATAATCATAGTAAACAGTAAGTTCTCATAATGAATCCAAATGTATGCAGTGCATGTAGTTGTTCGTCCTATTTGTCTGTTTCCTTGTTGCTGGGCTACTCAACACATCTGGACACGAGAAACGTGACAATTACAGGAACTAATACCGATCTGCTTCATTAGCATCAGGTCCCATATCTTCAGCCGCACAGTAAGCAAATCGGTGCGGTAATATAGCTACACAATAATCTATTTTGTCGGTTCACGATATTAAGCAGAGATATTAATATATTAATTTGGCCAAATTTGATTTCTCCATAGAATTTGATATAATTGACGTTTTTGTTGGATATTGCTATCATACTAGCAGAATATAGAATTTAACCATATTCCTCATATCTCGCTCAGCATGAGTACAGAAACGTTGCATAATTTCGCACATATTCCTTTCAATTATTGTAACAATACTTAGCAAACTATTCTTCATTTGCAGTAAAGCTAAGAAGTCTACCATTGTTATCTCCAACTAGCAGTCTCCTGTTAGTTGTGTCCCAGAATATACACCTGGGATTGTTCATTAGGTCAGGTGCACAGACGTCGCCTAGATATAGCAGAGTACTACTGAATACCCGAAGTTTGCCATGTCCATGATCAGCAACTAGTATATTACCTAAATCATCAACTCCGACATGTGTGGGACTACTTAGCAGTCCACAACAATTAAAGCTGCTGTGTATTGTGATTCCACTCGAGTCTGTGACACGGAGTAAACTTTGAGGATGACACTCCGAAATGACAAAATGTCCTGACTTCAACTCAATAGCGTGATATATTCCGCTGATACTTTCTCTTATCTGAATTCTTCTTAAAAGCACTCCATATGTGTCATACTCCGCAATACCTCCTTCTCTAAAATGACTCACTAACAAGTGATGATGAAGCGAAATTGATAAACCGTATGGTGGATAATCTGCTATTTGCCATCCGAATTCTGAGTCATCGTCTAAGTTGATCTTATGTATATATTGATGGCAATAGTATTCGCTAACGTATAAACACTTATTGATCCCACAGGACACAATGCCACCTGCATTCGTTAGGCCGATTACATTTATCTGATGTATTGGTGTTTTTAAGTTCTTTAAGTTGTATACATCTATAATTGGATCACTGTTTCTTAGTATGAAGAGCTCCTTATTGAGAATAGTGACACCTACTATGCCATTTCTTCCTTGTAAAACTACCTCAGTCTCCACGCCTGCCATCAATAATCTCCAATCTTAAAAATAAACAAATCAGTGGAAAACTGTATTACTGTATTGATCATATTTCAGCATCTACGGCCATGTCATATCTACCCGTGTTAAGGTTCGGGGAACGCAGTACCGGGACTGCGACGATATACATTAGGTTTTTCTCGTCGATACGTGTTTCGCTCTTCGGACAGCTTTTCGGAAGCTATCATATTAAGCTAAAATAAATGTAAGCATAATTATTACATAACTTCCATTAGCGGTACGGTCCCCAATCACGGGATCCACATAATTTATATTACAAAAATAATAATTAACCTATAAACTTTTATTTAACCATTACATGTGTTAAATAAAATCATTTAACACATATAAATGAAATATGTTATTCTAAAATCATTTCTTATAGTAAAGGTTTACGGTTTAGCGTCCGTTTCCTCATCAATAGATAAAGTAAAGAAAAAGATCGTCAATTTATTTGTAGTAACATTTAAATTAAGTCTGCTAATCAAACTCGTTACAAGGTAGGTCTACTAACCAGGTTGATAGCCAGTAAGATTTTCGCTCCGTTCACTGATCCGACCAAGAAGATTAACAATATTTGATTTACCATCTTCAGTTGATTCTGCTGGAATGAATTCGACATTATAGTAGCTCTCTCGACTTCTACCATTTCTCTCGTTCTGCTGTGCCTCATGCTGACTAAGCAAATCTTGGGCTCTCTTGTGAAGACTGTTGGCTGCTTGTACAATGTCACACACTGATCCCTTCGACTTCACCTCATTCCAGTATTTCTCAAAGTCTCTCACCAATATCAACTCACATTCACTTTCTTCCTTCAACATTTGAAGCTCCTTCACTCGTTTTAATCGGAACTCATTTAGTTGATCTAACAATGCTGCATGTTGAAGAGCAAGAAGGGATTTCATCTCTTCGTACTTTCGTTTGATGGAATCTTCAGCAATTTTTATTTTATACTCAAAATCATCTATCGATAAATCAATTTGTTTCACAATCGATTCCGTCTCTTTCATTTGGTCATTTATCCTGAATAGAGATTTATCTATTTCCTGACTCAATTCATTTGAAGAGCTTGTAATATCTGTACATTTGTGCTCTTTGTGTTTGGCCACATAACAGACAACACAAGCTGCTGTTCGACAGTCCTCACAGTATAGATTCAACTCCTGACTTGGGTGAGTCTGACAATAACTTACAGACATGTTCAAGAGTTGCTCAGGACTTGGCATTTGAGTTATTGTAACACTTTTATGGGACTAGGATAATTTTTTGCAGTCCATGTCTCTTGAGCAAACACGTCAAAGACATTCTCTGCATTACACACAATACACTTCTGCATCTTCCTGGTTGTCCATTCCACTGCAAATATCACAACAGATTATTTGATGACTTTCCGCATTCTGCTCCGATAGACATGCTGCTGGCATCCATGAGTTTGTTCACAAAAAGATTAACTGGCAGTTCTTCTAAATTCCCAGTCTCTAAAGTGAATGGTTTTCGGCAGAGTGGACAGTCGATGCTTTCATCTTCAGCTATCTTGTCTTTACCCCAAGACTGTAGACACTTGAGACAATACGAATGCATACTTGGACGAACTCGGGCTTCCGTCAGTGTTTCTGTGCATATTGCACATTCCGTTATGTCACTTCTTTGTCCTGCAGCTTCTTTAAGAATGATTCGGAACTCATAATGGTATAATAACGGGTTAAATTGAAATTTCTATGTTCGGCCCGATCTTTGAAGCTCTCAAATTCTTTAGTTAATCAACAATGCAATCATTTGTCTAAACAGCCTACATTTGTAAAACGCAGCCAGGGTTATTTCTAGGATTTCGTGGCCGGGAGGGGGGAGCTGGAAGTAGACTGGAGTACACGATTTTTCTACTACTCCCTGTGGTAGTACTTCTTTTTAACCAACCACCCCCCCGCCCCACCCCGTCGAGGTGTAGAGAGGGTCCGATTTTGTTTAAAGAAGTTGGGGGTGAAAAGAGTGCTCAAAGTGTCTGCGAATTAAGCGAGTGAACAGAAGTGCGCGTGAGCTGAGAGGGCGTGGAGGGTCTGAAGATATGCGACTAGGGGGTCTCGGGGAGCGTCGTAAGTTCCCCCAGCGGGGCCTGGAAGCGGATCCCCGGCCGCCAACGGTTTTGGAGAATAGAAACGTGATATTGGCTACGAAAAGTTTAATAGAATTTTATTATTTCTGCAATAGGCTTATGCAGTATTACATTGGAATGTGGTTTTGACGTCTTTGTTATACTGTACTGTATTTAACTGTAACTATAGTATGTCATACCTATCTTCTTCTTCTTCTTTTAAGTATCCTGCCGGTGTCGTTAAAGTTATAGGTCATAACCTAAAGCTTTAACAATAATAATTATTAGGCTATATAATAATTTTCTTGTATCAACTTAGCCAATAAATATGTTCAATCGTATCTAAGCTATATAGAAAATAGAATTCACGGACATTCAATAGTAGGCCAATACAAATAATTTTCGTGTTCAAGATCATAACATTGAGAGCCCATGATTATAGATCCATAACAGGCCTAATACTGTAAAAATTCGGCTACGGGACTCATCGACGGAGTATCAGATTGACTCGTGGATAGGCCATCTGATTAACTTCTTCATTGACCCCCCGCCCCAGTTAATTTTTCAACCCCCTCTTCCAATTCCAAGCATGTTTTGTACTGAAACAGGGGCGGGGGTCGGCTTTGGCTCCCAGTTCGATTGGCCAACGCAATTATGAATATCTACATGTTTTATTCATTTAAATACCGTGTACGTTTTGGACTCTTGGTCCCCTCTATTTAGCATTAATCTTAAGAAATTTGTAAGGGTGACCCCTAAGACAAAATCTGTGCCTACACTCATTCATAGTCTGAAGAAAAAGCGAGAGCGATGAGAGACGACATCTAAGGTTTTCAGTCGCTCCGGTCGCAACATCTATAGTTTAATAAAGCGTGAAAAGATTGCGAGCGAAGCGAGCTATTTTTTAACCCACGCAGTTCGTTTGCCACAATTCGCACACTGACAACAGATTCTGACGTGCTGTCACCAGTGTCATGTGTCAATGTAAATGTACCCCCGTAGGGGAGGGGGTTACAATTCTGGCTACGGGGTTACAGAAAAAAATCACGGGGTCCTTGTGTCCCCGTAGGGGGGGTCTAGAAATATCCCTGAACGCAGCTCTATGCAAAATGTCACAGTTGCGCGAAATGGAGAATTGCGAGTCGAATAGTCCGGTAGCATAAGGCCATAACCGGTGTGGCATCATTGATCTATAAAAGTCTGCAATTTGAAGGACCAATTGATCCATAACACAGAAGTCATCGCCATGTGGGTATCAACTCTCCACTGCCGTATAACTTCAGTCGCCTCGTACAACAACGCCTTTTCAACCAGGATGACCTGTAGCTGCTACAGGTCATTTATGTACTACGCCATTAATTTCTTGAACTCCCCCCCCCCTCCTGCTGATGACGTATCATATGGAGAGAATAACATACCATACAACGTCTGTTTAACGTCAGCTTTGATATCAGGACCACGTGTCGGAGTGGATGCAATCCTTCGTTACGTCGAACCCATTCTGATTAATTTTACTTTAACCTATATTTGAAAAGAGGCTAATCATAAATCTATTATTAAATAGCGTACTAGTGTTGTTTAAAATTGATCAAATAAGCCTATTGTCTTCTACAGGCTGTAGTTAATTTTCTAAAGTTAATTTTAGTAAGTTAAGTTAATTTTTATATTCTTCTATGTAGCCTACAATTTAAATAAACCTATCCAGGCGCGGATTTATGGGCCCGGGGGGGCCTCGAGGGGGATCGGGTGCCATTGGTCCCCTCGGTTTTAAATTTGTGGCAAATTGTTCATTTAAATTTTAAGCCTCATCTTTTACGTATTTGGCCCGTAGCCCCCTTCGATTTAACTTGGCCCCTCTTTCAAATTGATATTCTTGCCCCGACCCCCTCATTAAATCCTGAATTCGCCACTGAGCATCTCTATTGTGAAGGACATGCAAGTTACAAAATAAATGAATGAAATTGGAAAATCGAATAGGTCTTCTATCATGATGAACAACCGCTGCCACAGAAAGTGGTTGCTGGCGTTGGTTATATGGGTGAATATTTTAAAAAGGGCACTTTTGTGTCCGCGGTTGAAAGTCAACAAAAGTTGTAATAAAATAATTCAAATTCTGGTAGGTTTTG
>JAQFZF010004955.1:0-10228 GCA_034695365.1 Enchytraeus norvegicus
TATGGAACAATCCCTGCGAGGCAGCAGAGCTGCTGGATACCTGGCGGCGAGCCCTGGAGGAGCGCTCCCAAGGACGAGAATAGAGGGGGTCAGCACCACAGTTGATCCTCGGGTGGGCAACAACAACAACAACACTCTTCAGAAAACAAACTTGTCTCCAAGAATACATTGGCATACAAACTACAGTTGCCATGGACATGCCGTTAGCCAGTGCACTGAGAGAGAAAGTAGTAAAACTTACGTTCTCCTCTCAAGGTAAGGATAGCAGCAGACTGTGTGCGGTAGAATTTACTCTCACTCCCTTCTGCTATAGCCTCAAATCTTGGAATACTGTGCACACAAATACCTTTATTTTAGTCAAACGTTTGTATTAATATTTGACTGGAACTACGGAACAAGTAATCCACGAGTTTCTGGTTTCGTCCTAGGTTTGTTACAATTAGTTACATTTATGTGATGTTAGGAAAATATAACAATCATCTATGGTTCAAATTATATGATCAATTGTAGGATACTCAATATTACTAATAATTTTTAATTTTAGCTTGATATGTTTAGTAGATTTTAAAATTTAAGACATCGATCATATACAATAGACGAGATTGACGTCGCCAGGCCTCATCAATCCAAACTGAAATGCGTATCAGAAAATATTCGTATCGGAACTTGGAATGTATGTATGCATACTATAATTATGTTTGCGGAAAACTATAGAGGTAAACAACGAACATGCTGGATGGAACATTCTTAAATGGCCCTTCCATTAAAGAATGGAAGGTAGTAGTAGTAGTAGTAGTAGTATTTTATTAACGAAATCCTCATGACAGATGCACGATGGTGTAAACTAAAATACATACACATCAACAACAATACATACATATCATAACAGAACATACCTTAGAATCAGATAATTACGAGTTTCTGTTTATCTACTAGGGAAAGAAATTTAAGGGTAGGCCTACAATACATATATATATATATATATCAAGTTATATTCGAAGAACATTTTGTTAGTAAAGTTCTTAACAGTGAGAGCAGTGCACAGCAGAGGATGCGTTCTATTATGGGATCTCTTACAAAAGCGCACGTTAAAAAATGGTAAACCAACTTATCAATTTATCAATTTAAAGGTCCATTTAAGACTTACTCCATCAACCCAGGATCGTAAAGAATGGGAAACAAAAGATTACTACTGCTTTGAGTCGCATACTCCCCGATGGCCATGAAGGTTACAGGTTGAAGATGAGACCCATCTACGAGTGGGTTCGGGAAAATTGAGAATTTAACCCACCGATAACTGCGTATGTTCGTTAGTGGAGACTAAAGCAGTGGAGAGGATTGGTAATAGATCAATTGGTCGATCAAATTTTAGACTTGCAGAGGTCTAGGCTGCCACACCAGTTGCGGCATATTCTGAATGCCTACTCGTCTCTCCATTGTCCATTTAGCGCTACTGTGGCATCTTGTATAGAGAGGCGCTTCAAAAATATGTGTATTATTATTAATACCTGATGATATGTATGGCTCCACTGTGTGTAGCTATGGCCAGCAGACCAAGCCTCTGTATCTGCTGCGGTGCATCAGGTATTGTAGTGTCTGGTTCCCAGGCACCGGTGGGGCACCATTTCATCTCCCAGATGGCACCGCAGTCCACCATCAGACCTCCGCAGAGCTGCGGCGAAACCGTGCTGCTTGTTCTGCGCAAATAAACAACAAGAACAATTAAATATATACTAAGATATATATATATATATATAGAGAAAGAGAGAGAGAGAGAGAGACAGAGAGATGATGCTGTCAAATGCAAGAGAGAGTGAGAGAATCTATGTTCTATACGATGTCCTTGTTGGATTGCCGGATCGATAGCAAGCTTGCCTGACAAACAGGAGGTCATGGGTTCGATACCCGGCCGGGTCCGTCTCTGACAGACGGTCCCTGAGAAACAGATGTTAAACTTAGCTTAACAGCTTTACTACTGACAGTTGCACATCGTAATAATGTGAAATATAGTAACAATTAATTCAAATCAATAATTTTAATTAAGACAAACATTATGGAATAAATTAAAATAACGACTAAGAGCATAATTATTATGCAAAGTGGTATAAAAATACACTCTCACAGGATGTTACTACCTGCTAGTGAGGGGACCGAAGTTCCAGAACTGTATGATGCTGGGTGTGGAAGAGCAAGAGTCTAGAGAGTTTGACTCCTGAGCGGAGTGGTGGGTGTACAACGCCAGGTACTGATCTATGTTCTGACGATTATTAACAGGTAGCGGGCACCAAGCCAAGGCCCACACTGGACCACCAACGTTAACTGTGTACGTGTCTGAAATTAGCAAACGATTTATGCAAAATATTAATTGAAATTAATTGAAATAAATAATTAACTTATAGGTGATATAGATTACAGATTTTTAAGTGGCTAGGATTTTGCTAGATTATTACAGATTTTGCTAGATCATTACACATTTTGCTAGATTATTACGGATTTGCTGATGATTACAGATTTGCTAAGACACATTGTGCCATTAATGATACAAATGATTATCATAATTAAAATCTATAGAGTATATTATACATTGATTGATTGACTTATTGATTTTAACTAATAAAAACTAGAAATTAACAATAAGCTGAAAACTAAAGATACGCCTTAAAATACAGCAAATCGGCATGAAATGTTAACTAACATACCGTTGACATAGCAGAATTCAAACATGCAGAGTTTCTGAGGATCGCTGATCTCGGCCTTGTGGCTCTGTATCGTGAACTCACAACCCTGATCCTCCGGTAAGAACGGTTCCACCTCTCTGTAATCAACACAAATCAATCATCTTCATTCAATGAGACTGAAATGAACAATGTATCTACATAAAACCATACACTCTCCATTGTTATCCTAGCAGCAGTCCATGTACATTTACCATCACACGCTCCGGCGACTGCAATTAGCTAGCTAAATTTGGAGACGAATCCCGGCTTTCTAGCTATCTGGCGAGATCAATAGCATGCTATTGATCTTGGCCTTCACATCTTCCCTTTACTGTTCCAGAAAGCGCCTCTCAAATACCTAGTACATCGAGGCACTATAAAATATCCTTTTGTATTGTATTGGATTGTATTAGAAATATATGCAATAGTGCTTATTTATAATTGTGCTTAACGGCCGGCCGGCTATTTGTCCATTTTCACCTGATAATATTATTTCTGTGCACCATTTAGATTTAAAATGTGTGTAAGACGACCAAATATTAAATAATAATAATAAATAATAATAAATTAAATATATAAATACACTATATTTATTATTATTATTAAATCTGTCAGGGTCGTTTAACCCGCTCTTTTGTTTAAATTCAAAAGTACATACGCCACACTGAGTGGTGTCAACTGATCCATAGATGGTCTCCAATCAGTGAACAGATTCTCCTCCTGATGCTGCAGAAAGAAATCCTCCGCCATCCTTGCAATGTCTTGATTAGTCTTCTTCGCCTCAGCCATCTGCTGCTCTGTAACGTTTACAGAATCATGTTACATCATGTACTATATTGATTATGCAACATATTATGCAATATCACATACAATATATAGCTTAACGTCTGTGTTCGTATCGAAGGATACTGTCAGAGATGAACTCGTCTGGGACCCGAATCCGGATGGGACTTAAACAGCCTGCTTATCAATGAAACGTGTTGCCAACATCGCTATCCAACCGGGACAATTCAATGTCTTCATCAGGTGATGAAACAAACATTGAATTTGCTTATTGATATATATGAAGGTTGCTGATATAGTCATCAGATCATGAAACGGACGTTAAGACCATTTCGATTTGATATGATCGACGTCCCTGACATCGTCTCAGGATGAGGAAACGGACGTTAAACCTTTACTACTATTATTATTATTACTATTATTTAATTTTGCTAACTTTTCTTGGTGCCACTATCTGCCGCCATGTTGCTGCTGTACTTCTCTTCATCATCGTCCTCACTATATACAGACACAGATCTATCAGAGACTGACCCGTCAAAGTTATCCATTGCCTCGTCTCCCGACAGCTGCTCGTCCTTCACCTAGCACCAATAAACACTGATAGTAATAATACAGGTGACAACTAATAATAATAATGGTGAAACGAATGTTTCCTCATCCTATATACATGTATGTAGCAGGGTTTCTCAAACTGTGGGTCGCGACCCACAGATGGGTCACCGACTCCTTTCAAGGGGGTCGCCAAGGTCTCAAAAAATTAATTTTCTTACAGCTTATTATTTTAGTACAAGCCTACAAGGAGCAAACACTTATTTTCACATGCCAATGAAGATCTACACTTTTCACGTAGGCCTACATCTCATTTTGCATGACTTAACAAGTTCCGTACACATTAATGATTTTGAAAACACTAAATAGCCTATAGTAGATGCATATAAAAATGCTTGGTGTCACGACCAAACTTTTATATTTTTACTGGGTCGGCCCCGTCGAGTTTGAGAAATGCTGCTATATAGTGATGTCAGGGACGCCTCAACAGCACATCTCGGCAAACCGGTTCACCCATATGAAAACAACATTTACAATCAATATCAACCCAATCATAGTCATTATTTGCATAAATAACAATCTGAGAAGAAAGTGCAATACTTACATTTACACAATCTAACCGATTTCAGTCAAATTTACACACCCTAACCGATTTCGGTCGTTGTTACACACCCTAACTGATTTTGATCTTTGTTTCACACCCTAACCTAATATAACCAATTATAACCCTATAAAACCCAATCATAAACTCTAATTTGACTGAAATTGGTTAGGTTGTGTAAATTTGCCCTGGACAAGTATAACATCAAAAATACTACTACAATATATTCCATTTTCCATTATATGTAAATAACTTAACCTAGTTTGAGGTATTATCTACCACTCAGTAGTCTATAGTATTAATTATAGGACTAAAGAAATTCATTGACTGAAAGATTCAATGATCCGTAAATTAACTGATTCATTGGTTGATAGACTGAACAAATTATAATTGTATTTAGTACAATTTACCTCACATTTCACAGGCCGCAGCACACGACCAAAATCATCACTACACATATTCTGCACTTTCTCCTGAGCCCTACAACATATCAAATGGAATCTTATTCGATACATGCAATGTCATGCATCCTATCTAAATATAATTAACTAATTAGTCATAGTCAGTCAAATTAGACATTTGCTTAATGTGTCACAAAGGTTTAAAAAAAGATAATTGACTTTATTTTATTAAACAATAATAATTTTGATTAGTTTTGACATAGAGATCTGGTAACTTAACATTTGGCATTCTTCAATTTGCTGCAATGATTTAGAAAAATCTACTTAACATATAGTATTAGCTAACCTCTTATCTTTTCAAGGCAGCCATGAAAAAAATAATAATAATTTTGTTGCACAATTGTGAACCATGTCAACCATAACTAATCAACTAGTATTAATGATTTCTTACATACTTTTGTTTTAATTCACCTAATCTTCATCACAATAAATACCACAATTTCATGTCTCACAACCATACAAAATCAGTAACTGATTAAATTGCAGCAGGTAAAGAATAGGAAGCCGCAGTTGGTTACAGAAATGACCGAAATCGATGAGCAAAATTGGGATATTTTGGTCACATAATGAAATCTGATGGCTTAAAGTAGTCTATAATAATCATGTTGGGTATTGGAGAGAGTAGGAGAAGGAGAGGGAGACTAAGAATGAGATGGATGGATGAGGTACAAGAGTTGACAGATCTAGTAGTATACTGAAGGTACGGTAAGGTGGAGGTACGGCAGTGAGACAGCTGGAGATCACTCGTAAAATTAGTCCACCACCAGGAGTCAGTGGTGACTCGACGGTAACAAGTAAATAGAAAGCTTAGAACCTGATGGCAGCTTGACGTTTTCCTTTTTTCTCCGCTACTACGACCACCTCCTCATCCCCTGACACAGAGCCAGCATCAGCTGCGCCATCTGTCGAGTCACCATGACCCGACTCTATGTGCTGATCATACTCTGAGAGCAGCATCGTCTTGCTACAAACGCTGCAGTGTATTGTCGTAGCCTATCAATCAATCAATCAATCAAATAATTAATAATAGCATTAATATCAGTTGTAATAACCCAGTACCGATTCATTAAGAAAGAAATGAATCGTGGCCGGGATACTCGAGATTGACTAGATTGAAAGAGCCGCAAAAGCAAACCGCATTAAAACCTCTGCAGAGCAATTGAAAACTTCTGCCGAAGAAATATTAGGTCTATCAATCAATCAGTCAATATACTAAGTAACAGCATTAATTAAATTAGAATTCGATTTTGTTTAATGCACTATATAAATATATATAAAGTTCGGCACACCTCGTATTTAGTTTACATTTGACTATTGTTTGCTGTGTTGTCTCTGTCGCCCTGTATTCGTTACGAATAAAGAGATACCTATTAATATCAGTTTTAATTAATTATTTTAATGATCAGTGATTTTCAAGATTTTTTAACAACCTTACTTTTAAATACTTTAATACCTTAAT
This sequence comes from Enchytraeus norvegicus, assembly GCA_034695365.1. Classification (NCBI taxonomy): domain Eukaryota; kingdom Metazoa; phylum Annelida; class Clitellata; order Enchytraeida; family Enchytraeidae; genus Enchytraeus; species Enchytraeus norvegicus. The sequence goes on from JAQFZF010004955.1 coordinate 6,571, forward strand.
AGTATTAAAAAACTGTTTTAACAGTTCATATAGTGATAAATGAAAATTAACAAATTAATTACATGGTGTTAACCAATTTCTATATTATATAGTTTAAAAGTAAGGCTAAAGCCAAATTTGACATTATTAAGCTCTGCAACCTAATATTACTGATAGAGATATTCTCAGGTGGATGGCGGATTATGTAGTGCTTGAAGAGGTTGTTGAATTTGGCTGAACATTACATACCTGAATTGATGGAACAAACCCTGTGAGGTAGCATAGCTACTTGACGCTTAAGTTTGAGCCCTGCACCCCTCTAATGAGAGGATACAAGGTGATAGCACCACAGCTGTCATTCTGGCCAAGCAGCAACAACAACATACAATTGCACTTACCTCTCGCCCGCAGGTCTTGGCATGTTTGTAGTAGGACAGTAGGCTTCGCATGGTGAGAGGGCAGTGAGAACAGGCTGTGTATTCCTTGTACTTCTCTGACACCCCGGGTGAGTGGACTCCCATGGGATTCTGCTTAGACCACTACACAAAAAATATATTAATTTGCATTAATTTGAATAATATTAAAGATTTGATATCTGATTCCTCAAATTCATAACTATGATGTCGAGACTGTCATCCTTATCTGTTCTGTACAAAATCTATTGAACAACAATGCATCATTTGAAGCTTCATTATAAATATCTATATTACGTATGCCAAGTCACACGTAAATATGTAAAAATCGTCTAATGTTGTGAACTACTATTCACACCAGTGTAGTCAAAGTACTGCATATTTCATTATAATTAAGAATTGCGTCTATATTTAATAGTAAATATAATAGTAAATTGTAGTAAATTTATACTAAATTTATAGTATTAGTAAAAGCTATTAATTTAAATACTAATAAATTTCTAATTTAAAACAATATAATTATAGTTTTAAAATAGTCTATTTTTTAAGTACTATTAAGTAGTTAAAGATATAAGTTCAACTTAACTTCTAGATAATAACTGAAGGGTCAAGGTGAATAACGGATTAAGTCAAAAACGTTGTTTTTTCAGGAGACACAAAAAAGTAAATGATAACGTCATTGCAAAGATAGGAAAGCGGTAGCCTATTTAATATTCACTACTACGCTAGTACTATGCATCAGACTGGACTGATTTTTATATAGAAGGTGTATTTGATCGGTTACTACACATTAATGAATTAAACTGAAATCGACTTTTATTGACTTAATTGGATATTCGTCTTGACCCTTCAATTGTCTATAAAGTAGTAAAAGATAAGAATTAATTACCGTTCTTTCGTGCAGCACAGCCATGTGATTTCTGATGGCGTATGTTCCATAGAACGACTCCTGACAGTGGTAACACTCAAACGTTCCCTACAAACAGATAGCAAAGTTATCAATCTTGCAAGAATTTATAAATAATATTAATAAATAAATAAACTTTTAAAATACACAACGCACAAGTTTGTTAAAATACAGTTCAATACAATGATGATTTAAAGTCCAATTCATGACGTGAAGGTTAGGTGATGTCAGGCACGTCTCATGCAGACTATGCAACTGTAAGCAGTTAGTCATACTGCACGCAACTAAGTATAGACACCAGTGAAGAACCATGACCACCACCTACATCCTGAATAGCCAGGTTACAGGTGAAGAGTTACAGGTTACTAGAGACAGCGATATTAAAATATGCATAGATGAATATTTTGAAATTAAAAATCAGATTGCAACAGCTATCATTCTACACTAAGCATTTTAAATCTGGTATCAGAAAGAAATTTTATTAAGAAATATTAATTATTATAATTTACTATGTAAGCCTTTTGTCATTTGTTATGCAGTTGTTAAAGATAGTCTTAAATACCATTAATTAATTAATAAATTACAAAATTAATTAGTTAAATAAATTACATGTATGTCGACTATCTATGTTATAAATTCGCCAACAAGTGCAACAATACCTTTCCCTGTGCAGCATCAGCGGTACCACTACTTGTTTCTTCTTCTTCATCCTCCGGATATCCATCGGCAAAGTCCACCATCTTGGAATGACTCCGTCGCGTTTTCTTCTGATCCTCCCATTTCAACGAATCTTCAGCGGTCTCATTCAAACTAGCACTCGACTTTCTAGGCAAACCCTTCCTACGTTTTCTACCACAATCGCCATCCCCCGCATCATCACCAATGGCGATTGCGTTTGGTTTACCAGATTTTCCGCCCTTTGATTCGATAGATGTGCTTGATTTGGAAGTACTAGGGGGAATATCTACTTCCAGGTCTTCTTCATATGTCTCGATGTCAGTATCATCGCTGTATAGAGACACATCTATAGCTTTTTCTTTCGATCCACATTTGGCGTCGCTGAGGTTTTCTGCTACAATATTAGATCTCGTAGAACGTCGAGATGGAGATAGCGGAGATTTGGGATCATCGAGATCTTTATTTATTTCAGTTTTGACGCGAACCGAGCTTGTAGCATCTGAACTATCTTCAGAAATTGCTCTGCTAGGCTTTGATGATTTTCTCTGGCTCGCTGATCTCGATGCAGATGACATGATAGATAAGTAGAACAATCAGATAACGTTTTGAGAATGATAAAGGAGTCAAATGATAATGTCCTTACTGAAATAATGATTGATTGAGTATCATCATCATTAAGCCTATGACCAACACATAATACATGTATATAACATAAAATGCATACTATATACCTTACGACTCACATATTAAATAATACATTTTGCTACATTATAATTAATGGACCTCTTTTAGTAAAGAATTGTAATCAACTCGTCAGCGACACACATTTAATCACATACAAACTATACATAATTACACATACCTGCATACACATTCAAATATAAACACATGTATGAAATTGTCATATATCTATGTGTAGTATTGTATACTTATCTCCTGCTAGATTTGTCTATCGACAATATTGACCTATTAGAAGGCAAACGTGCTATCTGCGAACTAATATCAATTATGGTACATTATATTGCCGAAGAACAAAAAGAAATTGTGGTGTCCTATGTTCCCGTGTTGGGTCCAGGATATCGGAGAATAGTCCAATCGATAACTGGACGTGTTTCGTAAGAGCCAACAAACGCAGATACTGAGGAAGGCAATGGAAAACCACCTAGAACCCTATATTTTCCATGAACAAAGGCATCAATTTAGGTGTGGAAAAGGCTAAGCCTGTTGTGATGAGACGGACTTATTGGGTTGGTCGATGGTGTGCTCATTAAAGAGTGATATAGTTGATTGTGTGTATGCATTTTTGCCTTGGACCTGCATGTGGCAGAGCACTGGATAGAGAGATGTTGAATAATAATTTGGGTGTGGCGGATTGGGATAATGAGTTTGAGGGAAAGGACATTGATGGTCAGTGGAGAAGCTTTTGTGATATTGTGATAAATGCGTGTGAGGGGAATGCTCCCTTGAAAAGATCAAAATATAAAATGCAACCAAAGTGGTTCAATGCTGAGGCCAAGAGGAGCCAAGAAAGAAAATACGCCATGAGGGAAAGATATAGGGAACTGGGGGTCTACGACAGTAAACAAGAGTATAAATTTGCTAGTAACAGTTGTAATGAGGTTTATAGAAAGGCAAAGAAAAACTTTGAAGAAAAACTGGCAAAAAATGTAACCACTGACGC
>JAQFZF010004956.1:0-10227 GCA_034695365.1 Enchytraeus norvegicus
GAAAATCATGACCGTCAAAGCTGGGAACCGGCAGGACGCCTTAAAGAATTAGAACAATTTAACTAATCTTGTGTCGCCTATTGAGTGATTGATTGATTAATTGATTGATTGATCACAGGGCTACTATTATACAGCACCAGACGAGTAGAGGTGGGACAGCCAACACAGGGTCGGTGGCTCTACCTGGTGTATTGAGGGCGGGTGACAGTGTTGATAACGGGGGCTCTGGGTTCAACGATGGCAGCTTACACAAGGCACATCTCTCTAATCTCTCTAATAGCATGCTAGAGAATGGGCGCAGCCCAAACGCATCATATGTTGTGAGTGCATGTTCAATGTTGTATTAATCCTACAGAATAATGATTAGTTCTATTTGAAATAGTCTTTTTTTCTGTTCCATGTAGTTAATTTAATTTTAATTTGTTTTAGTTTTAATTTGTTAATTAATTTCTGTATTTTTGCACATTTCCCACTCAATTTGTAAAATAAATGTCATAAAATGTCCATTAAAATTCATAAAATGTCCATTAAAATTATATCCAACTCAGTGATCTGTAATGGAATGCATGGCACTTTATAGAGTAAAGCTGCAGTAAGCTTAACTCTAATTTTTGTGGTGGTAGTGCTAGAATGTGTTGACCCGTCTTGATAAGCTGACTTGTGCTTTTGAACCTTGATGTTAAATACACTCCAGCTCACTATGATTTGTATTGTTTGGTTTTGGGAGTCCAATTCCTTCGCCACTCTCTCTTAGCAACTTACCCGAGAGGGTTCTTCAATATTAATAATTGAACCCATCCATAATAGTTATTGCACTTTTCTTAAGAGGCGACTAAAGCAGATATGGCAGTTTAGTCATTTGGTAGCCATGTAGCAATACCGACTGTGCTATAGACCTCTATATTATAAAAATTCCAGCCTTTCAGAGGTCGAGGCTGCCACACTGGTTTTAGTCTTAGGCTGAATGGCTACTTAACTCCATTGTCCATATAGTGCTACTGTGGCATTTTGTATAAAGCGGCACTTTATAAATATACTTATAAATTGATTTATAACCCTTTCCTAGAAATACATGTTTCACTATCTTTAAAGTCATTGTACATGATTCCTAAACGAAGATTCCTTGATTTTCTTCTAACAGACTTTTCTCTTAGATTTCCCACTTAAGTTTAGCAGTAATTCTCATTTTTTAAATTGTAATTGTTATTACATTTGATTTTTCTGAAATTATTATTTAATTGTAATTTTTATTTATTAGAAGATGAGATTCTTGCATTATAATTATGGTTTAAATTCATCAAACGTGCAGAGTTGCAGGATATTGAGGCTTTGACGTATTAATGAAGTAATATTGTATATTAAAATGGTGTTGTAAAAATTGCAGAAACTTAAATATAAACCTAAGATAGATTTTTCTAAAGATGTCTGTTAGTTACTGCGTGGTAAGTTACATCTCATTTAACCCTAACCAAGGTAGGCCCTAGTCTTTTGAATGTTGTCATTGAATCCTACAGCCAAAGTATGAGTTATAATTAATTACATTATAATTAATTAAACACACTAATTACGCTCCTAATTTAATATATGGTCCTGGCAATTTAAATACCGACGTCGCCTTCGGGTGAAGAACCGGACGTTAAATCCTCTATCATTGAGTGATTGACTTAAAGAAGTGTCGTCTAGCCCCCAAATTTAAAGTAACTTTATGGCGCAAGGTCCCCCCCAGAAAAAAAAAATTATTTTGACACCAAAAGTTAAGCGAACCCCTAAACAATGTCGCTCGTTCGGCGCGCAATATCTTGAATTAAGCGGGTAAATTTAGCGAGCGAAGCGAGCAAACAAATTTTGCGCTCTTCAAACTAAATGTTGTCCCTATTTTCTAGATCTTCCACTGTACAGTCACTACAGTGGAACTGTATATTATTTCTAAACTGCATTGTCAGTTCTTCATGAGTAAAGGAATACTTGATTTTTTCCACTCCCCCCCTAATTTTTTCCATGGCGCAGGCTGCGCCATGAAGGTATAGGGATAGACGCCCCTAACTTAAAGTGACAATTAATTAATTTAATTAACTTTCCTGATTTTAATTTCAGTATGTTTTTCATTCGTTATAGTCCACTCCGGCTATAAACTGCTGATGTTTTCAGATATTTGTTGTAGTCATCTTTCCCTGATTAATCGTATGTTTTCTGTATACAGCGTCAATGTCTGCTAGCTTAGATACACTATTAATCAATCATAATATGTACTGATTTAAGGTACATATGTATTGACTGTACTAATGCAGAGGCTAAAGGCTTTTATTTGTTAGTAGTGTTCTCACATACGTTAGATCAAAGCTTGTATGTTGTAATTGTGTTAAGTTCTGTAGCATTCCAAATTTGTGGCTTAATTTGTTTATATTATTAAGCTGTTTTAGTAGCCAGTCTATTAGGGTCTATAATTAGGCGAACCGTTTACATATGGGCCTACAATTAGTGATTACAATTACAATCCTATGAACCTAGGCTTTCTCGCAACGAGCATAAATGTTAACATTTTTCTATATTCAGAATTAATACTACTAATACGGAGACAATTGTATAGCAATCGCTTGTTTTCTTAAATACTCCCCGATCTATGAGAAACCCACTATCTCTTCATTGTAAGAAAGCGCTGAAATTGATCAAAGCCACTTGTGTCATTCGATATTATGTTTTATTTATTTTTGTTCGTATATATTCACACATGGCTTACACATGTTAGTTTTGTTAGTTGCAGTTTTTGTGAGTTATTTTTCCCACTTCATGATTATTCATACCATTACTATAGATAGAGCACCATTCAGCAAGCCCAGATAGTCGAATATCCAACCAGGCGCCGTGGGATTACCATTTTTCTTGTCGATTGCTCTGGGAGTTGATCCCAGGTGACTTTAACACACACCCTATTAACTCCTACAGGCAATATATAAAATGATACGAAGTACATGTATATAAATTATAAAACAACATTTTAAAACAAAATTACTGCATCGGTGCAATGACGCGTTGTGTTTTGTCTTATACTACGCGTTCACCGAGTATGCAATTTTGTGTTGCTTGAAATGAAAGCTGCAACCAACCTATTGCAAAGAAAATGGTGAAGAAGTACTCTAATTATAATATATTTATTTCTCGCCGTGTTGGATCCCGCAAACATAGACCAACCGAAAGCCGCACGTGTTTCGTAGAAGCCTACTAACACAGTTACTGGTGAACGAGACCCCTCAGAAAACAAAATTATTTCGAAGAAAATATAGCATACAAAATCTACAGTTGTATGCCTTGGACTTGCCTTTAGGTAGTACCCTGAGAAAGAGAGACAGAGACAGAGTGAGACAGAGAGAGAGGAGAGAGCAAGAGAGAGAGCGAGAGAGAGGAAGGGAGAGAGAGAGGAGAGAGAGAGAGATTTTATATTATGTTATTTCTCATAGGCTGATCAGAACGGGTTGATGACGGGGGCGGTGCCTGGAGGGGCTGGAGGGCGTGGCCTGGGCCAGGCTCAGCGAGCTCTCCTAGGCACCATCAGTGAGGGTCTGGAAGTCATCGAGAAGTCTAAGATAGACCTGAGAGATAGAGCTGAGCTGCCACCACTAGGAACTGATCAGGTTAGTGCTAGATATCATCACGGATGAATGAATGAATGAATGAATGAGTGATCTAAGATAGATCTGAGAGATAGAGCTGAGCTACCTCCACTAGGCACTGATCAGGTTAGTGCTAGATATCATCATGGATGAATGAATGAATGAATAAATAAGTGAATGAATAAATGAATGTATGTGTGAATGAATGAATGATTAAGTGAAAGAGTGATTGAATGAATAATATAGTGAATGAATGAATGACTGAATGAATGAATGAATGAAGGTTGAGTAAATGAATACATTTAGATTATGGTATTATGTAAACAGAACTACAGTACGTTTAATGAGCAAAATTACCACGACTGTCATGACAACCACTGGAATTCATTCCTCAAGTTCGACCATTACCCCCCCCCCCCCTCTCCAGTATTGATTTTTCATGATAATTTTATTATATCATCTTGAATACCAGGTCCTGAACCCGTCAAATTTAAGGCATTCTTCACGTTATCTACGAAATCCAAATCCGTATTTGGTCCAATTAATAGAAAACTCATTACTAGAAAAAAATAATATCACTTTCTTTACTGTGCTTATATGCACAGAATTGATATTTTATCAACCGTAACCTATGACCTCATGTGACCTAGGATTAATGAGCAAAAACACGATTACTAGCAAAGAGAATGCTAAGTGGTCATGTTTTTATTATTATCGCGTATTATAGTTAATGAATTTGGGAAACACCCTATTTTAATGCCTTTCGATTGCTTAATTCTGTTATTTAACCCCATGAAGCAGTTGGTCAGCAGATGAGAATTCCGATAATAATAATAATATTACATATTCGTTTATTTGGGTTTGAAATCTGTCACAACGCAGAAATCACACAACAGGCACACAGTAGACAAAGCAAGACAACGTCAAAACATAGAACTCATAGGCCTACATAAACTAATGGAGTTCGAAACTATTAATCTAACTATCACTCTCTCTCTCTCTCGCTCTCTCTCTCTCTCTCTTTCTCTGTCTCAATCTATACAATTTTGAATATATAATAATAATAATATGAGGAATAGTCTCATATAATAGTTAATTAATAACAGTCTTTATACAACATTCTAAAAATAATATTTCTGTCACTCAATGGGTTCTTCTTAGAAGGTAGCTTGAAAAGATGGGCACGATCTCCAAGGTTGTACACACCGGTCTCTTTCATCGCTGGCAATAATGGAAACATTACATGCTCCGGATGACTAATTATGGCCTTAAACAGTGTACTATCAGCTATTTCTGCTAATTCAGAAAAAGTGCGAGATCCATCGTAAAAGTTACATCTACAAGCCTTCCTAAGAAAAGCCTCAAGTCTATCTTTCTCTAATACACCAATAAATCCCCACCAAAGCTGTGAGGCAGAAGTTAACTTCAAGGAGGTTACAATACACTGGAGAGAGAGTTGTCCGCCATTAGTGAAGCAGGGCATGGTCATATTAGACAAAAAAGTCAATGTTAAACTGGTGTCGTTTGTTATTGTAGTAACCTATAATTAGGGATAGGTTTTTTCGCAAGATATCAATATTAGGTAATATTTTTAAAATAAACGAATCTTTTCAAATTCGCCACTCCGAAATAAGCGAAAATCATAATAAATGTTAAGAATTCTCGTGATGGATTTTTTAGAAACCTTTTTAGTCTATGTCAATTATTGCTTGGTGATCAACTGATCAGACTTAGTGACTCAAAACATTGCATCTTTTACATTGTAACACATTGAATTTTCAGTAATTTTAACCAAATTTGCAAATTTAAACACAAATTTCGCGACTAAATAGACTCATGATTAAGTGTGAAGTGCTTCGCTATTTTAATTAAATGAAGTTGAATGCAAATGCTATCTATTTAAATAAAATATATTCATTTTTTTAGTTTTATATTATAACTACTGTATGATACACTTTGCTTAATTGTGTACGTAGTTAGGTTGGGTTAGGGTAGGGGTGTAGGTCAGGTCAACCCTAACCCCAAACCCTACCATGACCCTAACACAACAAGTGAATAAAATATGATACAGGCACGTGTTTTAACCAGAACCGTCCATTTAAAAACGCTTCACGCTTTCTTCCCTAATTTTGCTACCTTTATGTGTGGTTACGTTGGAGCTGAAGTGAATGCTGGTCTACTACCAGCATTCACTTGTCGTCCTGGTAAATTCTGGTGAATTCAGTACCATGACCTGCAATCTTCTCTATAGGTCTTAGCTTAACTGAGCTAGGATGTTGATGAAATGGCAAGTATGAAAAGAATCGCAAAACTATATTGCCATGCTGCAGAGCTGCAGAGATCAGATTTTATTCCTTGCAAGCGGACAATCACGCATCACTAGGCATGCATTGTATAATGTATACGTTTATTCTTTCTTAGATTCATTGGTTTTCTCATGCTGTGGAGGTCATGGTGTGCCATTCATATGTCTCTCACCACGCTGATTAAGCTGATTTTTCTATTGCCATCCAATGACCGAGGCCTGTGTATAGACAATTTTTTGTCTTCCTCTACAATGTTTTCTTCTGTTTTTTCCTCTTATACTCGAGCTTTCTATTTCTTAATTATCGTAACAACTCCAGAGAAATCGAGTCTCATAATGTTTTCACTATAGATAGGCCTATCGATTAAATATATCTGACGATAGCCTTCGAAGATATGTTAACAATCCTCCGGAATTGAAGAGTTGACAATAAGATCGCATATAAGTTACCAATTTGGGGATGCAATATCAAATTCAAGACATCGCCAAACGGTAACTCGTACGCACATATTATTATTATTATCATAATAATATTTTTTATATTTCTTAATACGATCAGCTGATCGATGTTTACATTCTCTGGGCTCCTATTTTCAGGAGCAGGGAATAAGTCGCTGGCTTCTATTCTTTAACATTGCGGTATGGAGAGATGCTCCATCCGGTTTATAACAACATCCTTGGCCAGGACAGACCTGTAAATTTAACTCTTTTGAACATCGAATCCGAAATGTTGGCAAGTCTTGACTTAGCATTGTAATTGGGACAAATTATAATTAATATTGGTTTATGCAAAGCTCATTAATTACATGCAGGCCTGTACGAGCATTAATTATAGGTCTGGAGGATTATAGAGTCATAATGTACCTTCAATCCGCCATTTAATAGTGTACTAGAGAGATTTCTGGTTGAGCTTACTTGATTAAAGTACAATACGATATAAATTATATAATACTGGTCTGATGTCCGTTTCCTCATCTGACGATGATACCAGGGTTGTCAACTAGTAGTCAATTTGTCGGTAAAGAAGTACTAATGTCATGAAACTAACGCTAAAATGGTATTAAGTAAGTAATTTTCTCAAGTTAGGATTTTGCTTAAATTATTAATTAATAATTGAATTTCCCATGACCTCATTTAAGTAGAGCAATGCAATTGCTCCGTTCGTTATGCAAGTTACGTCAGGCAACTCACAAGCTAAGCATTTAAAAATAAATATTACCTCAGAATATCGAAATCCTGTTGCTGCTCACAACAGAGAATTCGGAAATTCCCATATAGGTTTCTCTTTTGGGCAACGTACTCGACGACAGGTTTTCTGTTAGCTTTCTGTTAGTGACTCTAACGTTGGAGATTTTCTGCTTAAAACACATAATTATATTGAATAATAATCAGGTAACAAAATATTATATGAATTTACTCTGGACTGTTAGAATGAAGTCTTAGTTAAGTCACTGATCGAATTTTGGTGATGGCCCGGATGGGGCATGGGTGATGGGTTCCAGGGGCTGAGCCGGTTACATATATATCTTTGTCATGATGGGGGGGGGGGTATGGCCGTCGGCGGAGTGGTTAGAGAGTCGGCCTCTTGAGAAAGAAGACCTGGGATCGATGCCTGAGGCAAGAAGACCTGGGTTCAATCTCAGGTCTGGTCAACAATTTAGAAAACCCAGGTGTCTGATAGGTTAGTGGATATATCGGCGCTTGCGGCATTGTGCGCTCTAAATGGCAATGAACGTTGAGCCTAATCATGGAGAGAGCATAAAGATACAAAAATACAGCAACCAAGAAAGGAAATCTTGTAAATACGTGCGGTTGACCTGTGTGTGAAGCGAGGTGTGTGGGTGAGGTTAGACGAAATATGCTACAATGCTACATTGTAGCCTTTGTATTCCATAGGATTCCATAGGTTTATGGTTCGAATCCCATGGCTCACCGGACATTGATGTAGCCGTTTAATAGGCAGCGAAACGTAGTTTAAATTCCGCTTAGTCCTTTTAATAATTATTAGAAGTTTGTCTTTATTAACTAACTATTGCCTATTAAAATGAAATATGGCCTAAAAAGGAAAAATCTATATAGAAAGTCTCAGTAAAAAGTAAACTCTAAGGAAGCCTTGACAATTACATGTATTACACAGGCCTACGTTCATTTCATAGGCTAATCATGATTTTAATTAAGCAAATAAACTTCTTAACGCCTAGCTGATGTAATTCCACCAAAGCAAGTGCAATGGAAATCTACGAGCATAATCTTACTTAGAAATAGCTAATGATCCAAAAATTGGTGAAGCTTACAACTTTGCAATCAAGTGCGGATTAGAGAGAGAGGGGGGAGGGGGGGGGGTGCCTCACAGACGTTAAATTTTTAATAAACCCAGAATTCCTTCATGATGTAATCTGTTCAATCGCTCTTTCCAGTTACTGCTCCACAGATCTGAACTCTCTTCTATCCACTACCGATGCGTGCTCCTCTTTATTCTACGCACCATCACCAACCTTCTATTTTGTGGACTTCCGCAGTCAGCAGAAACTTTCATATGCTTGCTTCTCTCTTTCACTACGAATTTCGATGAAAGCGTAAACCTTCATTCCTTTACATCTTCCTTCCGTTGACTCAGTCTGGTAGTCCGGATTTTTGTTTTTACACCATATAATGAGTTTACTATTCATTAACTTTGGTGTCATATTAACGTCGTCGTCAGGGTAACAACGTCGTCAGGGCAACAATGTCGTCAGGGCAGCAACCTTTACGTTTTTACCCTGTTTGCTTGTTTGTTTGATTTCACTTCGGTCTATGCATTGGTACGTGTGTTTCTGGTGGAAGAGAACTGCTTGTAGTTATATAATCTGTTTGAGACGTCCCTGATATCGCCTTCGGGTGAGGAACCGGTCGTTAAATCCTCATTATGTTGTATTGTATTGTATTGTTTGTATCGCTCGTTTCATCATCTGACTATCCCATCAGGGACAAATGAATGATGAAGTGAGAGGTGTCTATTTCTTGATACGAACGTAAATTCGTATCGATTGATTAATGTTGCCATGGATGACGGTAGCGCCGTCACTTGTTTGTTGTAGCTGAAAGTAGACAATACGAAAAAGAAACAGTAATTCAGTTATGATAATTATTAACAAGACATTGGGCGGTGGTTTACATTACAATAGTGATACAGACAAACAAATACTACACTATGCGCTGGATGACAAACAAATACTACAAAATGCCCGGGATGGTAAACGACCCTGGGCTAAAAAAGATTATAAAATTGACTTTAATACGTTAAAAAAGAAGTATAGATAAAAAAAGCATTTAAAATTAATCTCCTGTACTCTGGAATGCCATGTCGCTGAAAGTGCATCAGAAGCAAATAGCGTTGTAGCTTTGAATCGCCATGGACAGCCGCTGCACTATTATCATTATTGCTATTTTTATTTTTTTATTTAAAAAAAAAATTAAAATATGTCTTGGATGATAACCGACCCTGGGCTAAAAAAAAGATAAATTTTATTATTGTATGCTAAAATTTTATGCTAGAATATTATATGATAAAATTATTATTATTATTTATTTTGGCACTCACTGATTTCTGTTACAAAAATATAAAATATTGAGATATTAAATTCAGTAAAACACCATTTCTTTGTAGACTGTAGATAAATAGTTATTTATCAATATATTAAGCGTCAAAAAAATTTAAAAAGCCTTCAAACCACGCTTCAATTGTAAATTGATTGTATTGTAATTGTATTGTACCATTAATTGTAAAAATATTCTAGAGTGATTTGAGTAGACTGATTAAAGAAATGGAAGCTGTTTTGCTATAGACCTGTCACATACCGATCATGAGATTTGGCTAAAACTATTTTTTACATTTTTGCAAAACACCGAAAAATATATACTTTTGATTTGTCAATAATTTTATCCTGTAGCACCCTCCGTCCGGCATTCAGATTGATATCGATTAGATTAGTTACTAATTAATTAATTGATTAGTCCCTAATCAAAACCGATGTCCCTCGTCACTGTACCCCCCTCACTTTATCCCAATACTATTACAGGTCTCGCCTTATTTCAACCATCATACACCAAGAGTTCGTATGATCATTAGTTTGAGCTTTATCTCAAAATACTCAAAAATATGACCAACGAACCAGTTTTCCTGTAGTCGAGGGAAATTTGACTTTTGCCGCCAAAGTATGCTTCTTTGTCTCAACATCATTATTTATATTATTTGCTGACCAAGTTAAAGTTGGCTTATCATTTTGTAACGTGCACATTTTGTAAGAGATCCTATAATAGAACGCTTCCTCTACT
>JAQFZF010004957.1:0-10226 GCA_034695365.1 Enchytraeus norvegicus
CTAACGATGCAAGAATTTTTTTAATCGGTTTACAAATGCCAAAGTTATGAGCGAAAGACTGCGCACATGTTTTTTTTTACTCACAGTGTATAATTTGAGCCGACATAATGCAGTTGTTTTTTCAGTATTTTTATTTCGCTAGGCAATTAAACAAGAGAAAATAAATACGATTTTACATTAAACAAATCTAACTGTTCATTTATTGTCAGACGGAGGCTCTAGGCCCAAATTCATACAATCAGTTCACTATCTCGCCCATTGACGAGTACACCATCGATCAACCCAACAAGTTGATCCTATCACAAGGCTCTGCCTTTACCACACGCAACTAAACTGTTGTGGTAAAGGAAACTTTTGTACTAGAACAATATTGACTGACTTATATTGCTTTTCATTGCCCTTCTGAGTGACTGCGTCATTCGGCCTCTAAGAAGCACTTGAATCATTCGTTTTAAATAGTCTATCCTGAATTGCCCCGAATTCAACACGGATAATTAATACACCAGAATGTAAATTAGAATAAAATAAAATAATTTGCCAGTGCAATTAAATGAATAACTCACCGACGTTCGTCGACTAGAGGCAGCACTTGCTCATCGTATGAGTCATCATCCGTTGGTTCAAGGTCACTTTGAAGGTCAGCGGCTGACCGAGCCTTTCTCATGCTCAGAGGCGATAATCTCCTCAGAAAAGTTTTATTACTAAATTGCATAGCATTCATACACGATGCTGTTTTATTATAAGATTTCTTTTTATCACCCTTAGGTTTATGAGTTCTGCGAGTCTTTCTGATATCATCTGGTCCTACACAACCAATAGATTGCGATCGATTACGATATTGATTTTGGGAAACTGTAATCAGCGGGCTGAACTCTGAGGGTATGGCCAAAAAGTCTCGTTCTGGTTGAATCTCTTGAATTCCGACAGATTGGGAATAATGCTCTTCGGTGGAGACTAATTTCGGATTCATTTCAATCAGATAGTCCTTCTTCTGTGCTGCACCATTTACAGAGATATCTGGAACCGTTTCGTTGTTGTCATCACTGGTTATATCAACAACTGTTGAATCCCTTCTTTCACATTTTTCTACCTTTGTCATTCCCACACCCATCGTCTCACCGACTTCAGGACTCAGCAGCAGAGTGGTGCAGGTGGTGGTCTTCACCATGGCTCTCTCCTGTCCTTGATCCTCGTCAGAGAATTCTGCAGGTGAGAGGTAGGCTGAATCAATGTGAGGCATTCGTGGCAGGTTTCGACGGCTGGTTGTAGACGATCTGATTGGTTTAGTACTGTCACTATCACGCCCGTATTGCCTGTTGGAATCATTATCGACGGGTACGGGACTTCTGGGCTTGATAACCCGTAGACTGCGAGAGGACTGAGCGTTACGATGAGCTGCTCTTGATACTGGTCTATCGTTCTCTGAGTGCCTTCTAGATTCCGTCTGATTAGGAGACGCCCTAGGCTGCTGAATAATCAATCAATCAAGTAGCTTTGTATAGCGCCTGAGCGCCTCGTAACAATCTCAGAACATGATCGATCAAGAACATAAATCGATACCGCATTGTAAATGTCTTGCAAGTATAGGGCCTACTTTGACGTCCCAGATATCGTCGTCAGGTGATGGAACGGACGCAAAAAACCAATAGTGTACTGTTGTATTGTACTTGATTAACAATGAGAACTTTTCAATAGAAAAAGGTTAACATTGACTTACTTTTTCATTTGCAAAAGTTTGCCCGTTAGGTAGTTTATCCCTTGTTTCAGCGTCTCTAGAGGTAGCACCAGGTATGGAACGCAGTGCATTCTCGCTAATTCTATTGGCTACTCGATTCAGCACTGTCTTCAGCAAGCCTGTTAGAAAATTATTAATTATTATTGCGGTAACGTTACAACACCACAGACATAGTGCACTATAATACATATCAACATCGAAAAACATACATAGAAGTGTATCATGTTAATCCTTGAACATTGAGGGCCGCATTAGTATTACATTGCACTTCGTAGTCCTGTGAGCTAAAAATTGGTGCTATGCCACGTGTGTACCGAGGTCATAAGTAGCAGTGACGGTACTACGAGAGGCAGTGGTGGTAATACGAGAGGCAGTAGCGGTACTACGAGAGGCAGTGGCGGTAGTCGCCTCCGCGGTTAATACGCCTCCTGGCGCCAGTCCAGGAGGGACGCCTGGTGTCCTCAAAAATAAATCACATACTTTGACGTTTTTTTTACAATTTCACCTTTTTTTCACGTAGCACCGTTTTCCTAGGCCTCCAAGACACACACGTTAATCATCTCGTTATGACACATTGTCTATAAAAATCAACCATTCACTCACACATACATGTATCCCACTAGGTGCGCAGTGCTAAACTACCGTGTATTCTGTGGAGGAAAGCTGTAAAGAGCTTGAGCTAATTTGAAGCGTTAATTCAATTGGGTTGAGTCGTCTTGAAGAGAAGCTAGTGCTTGTATACCTTGACGTTAAGCGCACTAAAAAATCAACATAAATAGTCTTTTCATAGGCCTATTCCTATTATAAATTTTCGCCGTTTTCCAATTTTATCCTAAATAGGGCTATTTGGGCTTATATTTTTCTTCGTGTTAGAATCGGTTCGGGAACGGAACTTGAAAATAGATCAACCGGCTACTGCAAGTATTTTGTAAACAACCGACTAGCGCAGTCATAAATAACCACCTCGAAAACCCTCATTTCCTTTGAACATTGTTTTAGGTAAGTGAAGTCAAAGCCTTTGTGATGGAACAGCTTGTTGAATCATCTTGGAATCATCTTGAATTGATCTATAGTCTGCTCATCAATAAACGAGGAAGTTGCTTTTACTTTTTATGCCTTGGACCTGTCATCTAACAATGTATCAGGGAACTGGACAGTGGAATGATCATCACCTTTAAAATACATGCATATAATACATTTTCTTCATTTTATAATCTTTTCTTCATAAATGTGTAGAGCTATACATGTATCTTCTAAGTACTGGAACGTAGAACAGATTTATCATAAATTTATATTTTAAAGCAACAGAAGTGCGGAGAAGCCTGTGGCTACTTGCTCGTTCTCACCCCTGATATGATTGCATCTACGCACTGTTGAATCTATACATGTGTGTAAGACCACAAAATATTAAATAAATAAATAAATATAAATACCGGCACTAGATTCGACCATATTTTGGATGCAGGCCCCCTCCTCCACAACACCATCTTTGAGCAGCCTGTGGTTGAGCCTCTTTCTCTTGTGGGCCCCCAACTCCTTCAACCTCTGCTGACCGTACCGCTTTATCAACAGCTGATCAATACAACAATTAGTGACATAAATATTATTAATTTTAATGATAATTTTAAGGATGATTTTATTAATCCGAGGCACTTTCAACGACATGGCATTCCAGAGTACAAAAGATTAATTTTAAATGCTTTTTTATCAATACTTCTTTTTTAACGTATTAAAATCTATTTTATCATATTTTTAGCCCAGGGTCGTTAACCATACAGGGCATTTATTTAAAAAAAAAGATAATAATAAGAATAATAATAAACCATAACAACATTACTAAATATTAGTTATTGAATTGATCGTTGACGTCCCAGATATTATCCATGGATGAGGAAATGGACGTTCTGACATTTATTATTGTTATCATTATTATTAATTTAATAAATTTAAATCAGAGGCAATAGTAGATTCACTATTTAATCAAGCTAATTTAATCTAAGCCTATTTAATCAAATTTATTCATTTATAAAACACATATTCAAGTTACTATTTTACTATGTTTTCTCATATTAATAAAAATAATAATTATTATTGTAATAATTATTTTCACAATTTTATCGTTTATGTCAATTAACAGCCCGACCTGAGGAAGGGCTGCAAATCCAACGTTGCTTAATTAAAATGTCTACAATATTTTTCCTTCCCCTCAACACCAGGAGCCTATCTCCCTGTTTGGGAGGGTCTTCTACGGCGGGATCTCCGCAGGTATATTTTTATTTATTTGTTTAAAATTTCGTCGTCTTACACACACTTCAAATTTAAACAGTGCACAGATGCAATCATAGCAGGTAAAAACAGACAAGTAGCCACAGGCTTTTCAGCGCTGATGTGGTACTTTAAAATACAAATAAAATCAGTAGAAATGATAACTTCCCAATGTCATTTAGACCTATAACAGTAGTAAAATCCCGGGCTACGGGAAAATATAAAATAGACATTTACAGTAGGCCTACTGTATTTAGGTCTAATTAAGATAAAAGCAACATTTAAAATTATATGCCAGGTGAAATGAAAAACAATACAATAGAAAAGAAAGCACACACGCACAAAATAAAACACATTTGATTCATATTATTGACTAATATTAATATATCATGTTTTGTCACAGGTTTTATAGGTCTATGCACTCTGATATTCTATGTCACAGGTTTTATAGGTCTATGCACTCCGATATTCTATGTCACAGGTTTTATAGGTCTATGCACTCTGATATTCTATGTCACAGGTTTTATAGGTCTATGCACTCTGATATCTCTATGTGCAGGTTTTATAGGTCTATGCCTTCTGATATCTCTATGTGCAGGTTTTATAGGTCTATGCACTCTGATATCTATATGTGCAGGTTTTATAGGTCTATGCACTCTGATATTTCTATGGCCTGGACTGCTGATCCTACACTTCACTAAACTAGAGACGCTGGAGTGGCCTGACACTGTTCAGTGGATACTACTGGTGGTCAATGGGCTAGCCAGCATGGTCATCTCTAACATTCTGTGGCTCTGGTATGCGCTTGCTATCATTTGTTGTTACTTTTTACATCCACTATAATAGAGCTAGGCTGTAATGTCTGTATGTCCATACCCGGGGATAGGTACTGTCAGCTAATTATTGAAGAGTTATACCGCAATACCAGTCAAGTGTATATACGAGTGCTTACTTTGTATTCATCTAAATTAGCCATTCCAGGATTTGACTACCAGACAGTGTTTAAAAATTACATATCTCATAATGCTATTTAATGAGCCACTGCTTGAAACTGTAAAATATTGTAGGGTACCGTATAGATTCTAAAGACAAACTCTGGATTTATTGCAATGGTCTAGGCTACCACATCGATGGTAGACCTTGCCATGAAAACATCTAAGGATAAGTTAAGAGTGCACAAAGTCTGGATACATCATTGATGGATTGATTGATTGAATGATTGATTGAATTATTGATTGATTGATTACATTCCCAGGGGTTATTTCCTCACCGTCACGTCTTCACTAACAGCCACCCTAGCTCTAGCACTAGTCATTGATTGATTGTTTGATTGATTGATTGATTGATTGATTAATTGATTGATTACAGGGGATGTTTCCTAACCTCTTCATTGGCAGCCACCCTTGCTCTTACATTAGTCATTGATTGATTGATTGATTGAAAATTGTTTGATTACAGGGGTTGTTTCCTAACCTCTTCACTGGCAGCCACCCTTGCTCTTACACTAGTCATGCCTATGACGGCTATAGCTGGTCTGTTCGTTAATCAGATCTCAGTAAGTTTTGTATAAATATTCATTTCACTTGACTATATTTAGTTTGTTTTTATTTCAATAATTTGAATTTGCTGCTGTAATTATAATAATAGTAAGTCAATTGATATAACAAGCTATCAGTTTTTAAATATTGGCTGGCCCAATAGCGCTGTTGGTTGAGCGTATTAATTGGGCACCATAGGTTCACGATTTGAATCCCAAGCTGTATCGTCACTGATATTTCATTAGTCCGCGGAACTGACGTTAAATTCGGCAATGTGTTGTTAAAATATTAAGACTTGGACCTACCTTCTCATTGATTGACTGATTGATGGATATTAAGTTGTAATACTGCGTAAAGTTAACATAATATCACACTATTTTATACTAAATGGTTGCAATATATATCACAATATGATGGTGTGTGATACAGGTTAAAGCCTTAGCAGAAAAAATAACGAAAGAAACGAGAGAAATCTGTAGCTCGCACGTGGCCGCGAAACTAACGCTAGTACAGAACGAACCCAAAAAAACAAAAAGAAACATACGGATTACGTGGCATTACTTCAAGTTATGTGACACTAAACGGTTCTACGTGATATTACATTATTAGTGTATTATCATGTAGTATTACATTGATTATTTGATTGATTAATTGAGTGATTGGTTGATTGATTTATTGTTTGTTTGATTGATTTATTGATTGAATGATGCAGATAATGGATCAGAGCTGGACGTTCTATGTGGGGGTGTGTCCGATATTTGCGTCATTCTTTGCGGTAGGAGTGCTAGCCCATTATGATAACTGTGATCCTGTTCTATTCATTCTCAAGAGAGCGTTACAGTGCATCTGTCGCAGGAGAATATTCTCTATCAGGTTAGATTTAGTTGTTTCTTTCATTTATTCTTTATTTATTTCAACAGACATTAACAGACATTGCATTTAGCTAAATATATAAAAGTTCAATATAAGAATAATAGCATCACTAACGTAGAGTTATGAAATCTGTATGGTTACATGAAATAATCTAAATTAATAGAAAATAAACAAATATCAAAAATTCCATGCAACCTGCAGTTTTAACTATAACCAGAACTCGCATGAATTACTACCAATATTGATATGTCTTTCATTGATATCACGTTCAGAAGATGAACCGGCGAACATTCATTTTAACCTTTATTTGCTTGATTTTTATTTTAGGTAAATTCTATGATATTCTAATAACTACCCGTGTTGGATCCGGGAAACTTTAGGATAGACCAAGCAGCAACTGGATGCGTTTCGTAAAAGCCAACTAAAGCAGATACTGCAGCGAAGGGCAGAGTAGTATCAACTATGGCTTCTGTGTTTGACTAATTGTTCGCTCAATTTACATTTGCGGAGGCCTTACCGCATCGTGTGTGTAATATTGCAGGCTGGACTACCTTCCTTCACACTTCCGAAAAGTTCCTTTGAGAGACCTAGTATAGAGAGTCGCTATAAAGTCCTTTTTGTATTGTATAGATTTTGATAATTGATTTAGAAATTAATTGAAATTGAACAGTTGTGTGATATTTATGTTACAGATCACTGAAGCGAGAGGGAGACAGAGAGCAGAGTGAGAGTTTGATTGGAATCAATGGTGACACATAGCATCACGCTACTTCACATAATACAACGTAGCATCACGTAGAATCAATGGTGTCACATAGCATCACACTACTTCACATAACACAACGTAACATCATGTAGAATGTCACATGAATTCATATTGTCACTTGATGTAGTATCACATAACTTAATGGTATAACACATAGTTTCACACGATGTCATATTGTGTGATATAATGTGACCAATGACCACGTATCATAAAATAGGGTGATATTGTGTTATCAATACGCAGTATTACAAATTAGCATGACGCTAATGTAGGGTCACACTATATCATCAGATGGGATAACATATGATGCAATGTATTGATCATCATCTAATCAAAACAAATTTAATTATTGCTCGGATAAAAGCTAACATCTTTACAACGTCACATCATAATATCAGGTTTTATCATGTGCTGTCACAGCTTAACATAATTCTGTATATTTTTATATAATTTAATTTAACATAATTCAGCGCAGCATGAGATAATGTCAAGTCACATAACTTAGGATTATATCATGCTTCACACAGTGTAACCCTATATTCACATAGAAATAAATGCATATGCCTATGTAGTGCAGAATTACTTCAACCTTTATCCTTTCAAGTATTGTGTGTGCTGTGTATTGTTGTTTATCAATCAACATACTGATTGTACTCTATGCAATGAGTACCAGTGACTCTTATTATTGTAATTATGATTGTCAGTTTATGGAAAATGCATTTGCACCGTGTTTGACCAGTGTTGTCCCCTGTTCTCACTTAACACTTATGACTTGCTAACTGCATTTGAGTGGACTAGCTAGTAGGCCTATTGCTTGTGCGGTTAGAGACGTCCCTGATATCTTCGTCAGATGATGATGTAGACGTTAAACCCATATTGTATTGAATTGTGATGCAACTGTTGTTTTATCTAAATGTTTAATTTAACGATGTAGCCTATTGTAAACAATTTTACATCTGTCTCTTTATCCAAAGTTGAGGATCTAGCTAGCTTATATTAGCTCAAAACCTGCAGTTCTCTGCTTATTATATTTATTACTTATTTATACTGCAAGTACTCAACAAACTAAATATCCAGTCAAGGCAGTCAAGACAATCAGCCTGATGCCAATACCATGTTGATAATGTATCACTCTATTTCGTCATCGTTGGATGAGAAAATTTTTTCAAAATTAATATAATTATAGTTGTTGATTGATTGATTTATTATTTGAATGATAGATTGTTGAACTGATAGATTGATCGATTGCTGGTATGCTTTACTGATCGATCGATTGATTGAAGAACTGATAGATTGATCGATTTCTGGATTGTTGTACTGATTGATTAATTCATTGATTGATTAGCCATTGTGGTGTATTGATTGGCTTACTATACTAGGATAATTATTGTGAGAGTGTTTGCTCTTTACTGTCCAGCCTATATTGTTGCTGCTGTCGACCTATACGCTTCTATCCTGGTCAATCTATATTGGCCCATTTCTGAAACTCCTATTTGCAGAATGTTGTATTGATATTAAACATTTGTACCTCCTTGTAATTGTCATGGTCATGTTGGAAAATATCGACGTTTAAATTTTAAGATATTTAGCTTTATTTTTACTAATTTGGATATGCTGAAAATGATAGAATTCACTGATTTTCTGATTTAACATAAGTCCCATCTCCCCCATTTATAACTATAACATTTACTATACAGAATTACAGATATCTTTACTATCATTTATGAATATGATTTGCCATTATTTAATTTATTTCTCTTTATCGTATAATAATATTTAACTTTTACAAAATATCATAGTTTGAGTTTTGTAGTTTAATATGTAGTTTGATGCTAGAATGATATTTTACTTCTGATTTCTGTGGTTAAGCATAATTAGCATGCGCCTGAATGATGTCCCTGAATCTGATGTCGCCTTCGGGTGAAGAACGAGAAGCTAAATCCTCATTGATTAATTGATGGAATTCAATGTGTAAATCTAGTGTGATTTTATACTAGTCTGGACAAATAATTATAATACACATATTGAGAAAGAAATACCATTTTGGTAGGATTTAACAGTATATAATATTTGTATTTTAATACCATTTTCAATTCCTCTGCATTCCTACGTAATAAATAAATTAATAACAATAAAATTTAATTCCGAAACAATTGTTAGAAACTTTGAATTACAGAGTTTGTTTGATTTTAACCCCCTCCCTTGATGCTGAGATGACTACACAATCCTATCATTTTTCCATGTTATGTAAAATCGCTTGGCTCGTAAACCTAAGAAACATAATATCCACGTTCTGACAAATTAAATGCCTTTTCTTAAAAATAGCTGCCATCGCTTACCTACGCCATATCTACTTGATAGTGATGTTATCAGATTTGAGACCATGCTGTCAGTATTTGTTCGTAACCTAGTTTGGAGTGTGTACATCCGAGTTGTCAGCTTTTCATTTTTATGATAATATGAAAAAGGCCCATTGAGACCACTTTGAGAGATAGTAATATATTGTCATGTATGTAACATATAAGAAAGTGTCTACATAGAAAAACTAGCTATTTTGCATCAATCGATCTGCGTCAATTGTAAATAAATGAATTTACACTGACAACAATGAACAGTGAATTTTGTTTGTTTTTTAGATTTTTGCTCAATATAAATAAACGAAGCGTTACGGTTAAATATTGTAAATTCCAGCATTGTTTTGTAATTTATAACTATTGCTTGCGCATTGGTGTGATTTCTGAGCATATATCTATTTTCAATATTTATTGCAAAAACTGTATTTTTATATTTTATTTGAAATTAAGAATATGCAATGTTTTTGAATGTTCTTCAGAAGTCATTGTCTATAACAGTGTAGTATAAATTGAATCCTAAATATAATGTAAGTAATTATGATATAATATAATTATATAAAATACATGTGGAAGATAATTACTTATGTATGTGTGTATAAATGTGTGTATATAATTTATGATTCCAGATTCCACCATGTACTATGCAGAATTACAATAGGTACAATCATCAGCTGATGGAGTTTCTTGTTCTAGTT
>JAQFZF010004958.1:0-10226 GCA_034695365.1 Enchytraeus norvegicus
TTCAGGATATTTATTTCACTTTTCGTTTGTTAGTTTGTTCAGTGCTAATCAGTGTTATAGTTTTTGTCATTTGAAAATTTGTTGCAATTGTATTACTGGTATGGGCTGTCGTGCCCATACCAGTAATACAGTAAATAAAATAACAGTAAATAACAAAATAAAAAATATGGAAGTGAGGAAAAATGAGCTTTGAAACTCATTTTGTTCTTCGCCGATGGTGCTTTCGGCACCACCACATCACCCGTATGGCCATATTGTGTAGTATTCTGAACTACATATGTGTGTAAAGTTTGATGTCGATCAAAACTATGCAAGTTAGGCAAAACGAGCTTAGAAAACTTATCTTGTTCGTCGCCGATGGTGCCTTCGGCACCACCAAATCACCCGCATGGCAATGTTGTGTAGTATTATGAACTACACATGTGTGCAAAATTTGAAGTCGATCGGAACTATGGAAGTTGGGCAGAATGAGCTTAGGAAACTTATTTTGCTCGTCGCCGATGGTTTGATGTTTTGATTTAAAACACTAATATTTATGTATGTGTTTTAAATCTTAAAAATTAAATTTATTTAAATTTTAAAATAAAGACATCTCCAACACATTGAACTCCCAGCGTGTCCGCCAAAAAAGAACTAGCAAATTTAATATTTTATGCTTCAATAGGAAAAAGATCAAAGTAGGGCCTACGGCGCAGGTCCAGATTACCTTGCGTTAAACCAGTAAATGTTTCATTTAGCAAATTAAAGCGAATGAGTTTTGAGTCGACTAATTAATTCAAATTAATGATCAGTGGCGAAACCACGTTGATATTTAGGGGGAACAAATTGTAAAAATGGACAAAAATGCAGGATTTGTGAAATATCGCCAAATGTATGGTCTTTTTCACACATTCTTCGCATTTAGAGTAGAAACGCGTTTCACACTTTGCCCCTGGTCCATCACTTGCGATTATTGAATCTAAGAAGCATAGTTTATATAAGTCGGTCGATGTATAATATTGGCCCACATATCGAGTTTCGATTTAATTCACATAGCCACCTTGAAATAAAATTGGATTAACTTCATACCATAGTTGATTGACGTTACTCTTTTAATACCGCACTGAGTGGCAACTGTCAGATGATGTCTGCATTTTCTATGGCAGTGGTTCTCAAACTGCGGGTCTCCGACTCCTTTCAAGTGGGTCGCCGAGGTCTCAATAAACTACTTTTTTAAGATAGGCTAATTATTATATTGGTACAAGCCTACAAGGAGCGAATTCTTATTTTCGTATGCCAATGAAGATTTACACTTTTCATGTAGGCTACATCTGATTTTGTATGACGTAACAAGTTACACATTTATAATTTTGAAAACACTAAAGAGATTATAGTAGATCCATATAAAAATGCTTGGTGGGTCACGATAAAAGTTTTACATTTTTACATGTCTCCGTCGAGTTTGAGAAAACGCTGTTCTCTGGTTGGCATAATGATAAACGCAGGCCTAATCTCACGGCCTTTCAGACCAAGCTAGTCCTGATGTAGACTACATGTAATGAAGGCTATGGCATTCTGCCTGAATGTAGCAATATTATTGTGTGTGGTTTCCTATATGCAAGAAAAGTAATATTAGCATTAGACCTATAGGCCTACATTGAAAATGAAAACTGCAGAATGGCTCCGTGGCAGCATTGCTGCGCTGATCATCATAGCTCATGTTCAAACCTCAGCAGCGACTGATGCTGACTGGGATAAAGCTGCAGCGGATATGAGAGATATAGGAAGAGAAAAAAGGAGCAGCGATAACCAATTGTGAGTAATGTCTGAGACGCCCCTGATATCGTCGTCAGATGATGAACACACTGGACGTTTGGCATTTTGTTACAATATTCAAGTAGCCGTCTTCTTGTTGTCTCAACCAACACGTTAGTGTATTAATTTTGATTTGGACTACTATAATATACATGTAGACTACATAGTACGTCTCCATGGCTCAATGGTTAGCGTGTCGGCTGGTTTTAGTCGACTGTTGCGCATGAGTTCCGGGTTTCTATTCCCGGTCGAGTCAATCAGAGAGTAAAATCTCGGATGTACAACGGACCAACTAAGCCCACCATCCCTTCGTGGGTCGGATAATTGGTAGCAATTAGTACGTAGTAGGTTACTACATCGGAAGATTGCGAAGGTTACCACAGGTCAGGCGTATATGATCCAATTACCAAATTGGATTGTATGGAGTGGGGCTGGCGCCCTAACCGTCGGATTAATGATTATGTCACCTGTGTGCTGAAATCGCTCAGGATCGGAATCAGCTCCGCGCCTACGTTCGGTAATGAATATGGCACACAACCTTTACCTTTTTATAGACTACATTGAGGCTAAATGTAGTCTAAATGTGGCCTGTATGTAGCCTTGTACTTAGGCTTCGAATCCTCTCTTTTTGTTTAGTCTATATGTTTTAATCCTCTCTTTCTATTGTAGGAGCTACAATACAATACAATACAATAAGGATTTAACGTTCGGTTCCTCACCCGAAGGCGATGTCAGGGACCTAGGTTATATCGATCAGTTTATGCAAAGGCCTAGACCATAATTTATATAATTAGATAGTATAGCCTATATGGTGCATGAACAGCGTTGACCATATTAATTTACTGAACGCTGTAAATGTATAAAATGTAATTCAATGTACTATATTTATAACCAACGGTGTCCTAAGAACTTATTTGGCCTTGATATAGGCCCTACATCGACACACGATTTGGCATAGAGAACACAAGTGTTTGACACATTTCATTCACTTCTGGATCACAAAACCACATGCGAATAGCCGCCTGGATAAGCTGTGTTTTCTGTCTACAATAATGTTTCCAATTCTCTTCTTGATAATACTCCAAAGATTTTCAATGGAATTTAGGTCTAGTGCATTACCTAACCAAGTACAGTAAGTGTTTAAATCCTATTGACAGCCAAAGAAAAGACCTAGGAACCATGATTGTAAACAGAAAACACAGCTTATCCAGTCAGTTATTAACATATGGTTTTATGATCCAGAAGTGAAGGTGATGTGTCAAACACTTGATTTTTCTATGCCAAATCGTGTGTAGAAGACAATCAAGGCCAAATGGGGATAAATACGATATTAGGATACCGATGGTTATGAATAAAGTCCATGGAATTACATTTTAGACATTTACAGCGTCGGGTAAATTAATTTGGCCAGTACTGTGTATGCTTTTTATAAAGATCTGATGCAAAGACTTTGGAGAAGGTCCTGAAAAATTACGACCAAAACGTTCCCCCTGGTAAGTTAGAAGTTTTCTTTTATATATATGCTGTACAAAATAATTTATTCACTTGATTTAAATCGAATAAAATATTTAGTAGAGTTAAAAACAGATTAGAATGGATTTATGTTAAATGATATTATAAATCTAGTGGCTAATAGGCTTACTTCTTTTCTAACGTAATAAAATTTGATTTATCCTATTTTTTAGTAGGCCAGCAGGATAGTTTAACATCCAAGGCATTAAAAACAAAGCAAACAATTAGCCTATATTATGATTATTAATTAGCGTGATTCATTTTATTAACTTAATAAATGAATTGCGCTGGGCAAATGTCTTTCAGCAATTACAGCAGACAAACGGGTTCCATGCTTCTTGTGGGAGTCTCAGACAAGGACTCTCCATCTGCTTACAAAGATACAATTCTTATTCTGTCTGTGCACGTGAAAAGTACCGTCAGCTCCAACCTCGATCTGCTTCACAGATTATTTTAACCCACGGGTCTTATACAATAATTATAAGGACTTATACATCTTTTACCCGTGTTGGATCCGGGAAACTGGAGAACAGACCAACTGAAAACTGCACTTGTTTGATAAAAGTCGACAAACGCAGATATTTTCATACTGACGAAGGCAACGGGAAACCACCTCGGAAATCAGAATATATATTCCCAAGAAGAAAAGTTCCATTTTCGGTGGGGTAAGGGCATGGCCTCTTTGATGGGATCAACTTGATGATCGATAGGGTGCTCATTAGTGAATATGATAGCAGGCTGTGTTTCAGAATATGTACATTGGACCTGCCATTGGCAGTGCACTAGGAATAGATACATCTTTAAATCTTTTATTTAGCCTAGTCGGTTATCGCTTGGGTCATTTAGCTGTAATTCTTCTTCGTTATCAAAAATTAAGTTGTCTCACTAATCTGATTTGATTCGGCTACTTTAGTCAGGTGAAGTGAGACAATTTAGTTTAAATGATAAAATGGCGTAATATTGTTTTCTTATTCCATTGATACTGCATAATGTATTTAATTGAAGTTGAAGTTCGAAGCATCTCTTTATTTATTTAAGCTAGCCTTAATATTGGCTGAGCCAGTTAGCACATCGGTTAATTGTCAGATTCTGGTTCCATATTTTCACGATTCGAATCACAGGGCTCACCCGTAACTGATGTAGCTGTTAGGCCGCAAAACTTCACGATAAATTCGATTTAGCGTTAATCTGTGACATTATTTTACAGGTTGGTCAGGCAGTAGTAAGATACCAACTGAAGTCAAAATTGGAGTATATGTACTGAATATAGAACACTTGGTAAGTTGCCTTTTTACAGCTTTACATTTTCGTGAGTAGGTTTAAAAATAATTAAAAGTTTGCACAAATAAATTTCATCTATTGCGCAAATAATGTATATTGCTAGCTCGGTTGATACAGCGATGAAGGGCATGCACCGGATGTGGCCCTTTATCTTACGTTGATTTACAAAATCGAGACTTTATCAATAAAGCAGTAAGTTATATTATCAAACCATGGATACTGTTATTTGTTTAACCTCACAGGTCCTAGGCTGTTTTATAGTCTCTACCTCTTTATTTGTTTATTGTTTATATTTATATTTTGGATGCATCTGTTGTTTGTGGTTTACATTGAGATAAACATTGTAAACAAATAAGGGATGGTAGGAAAGTGTACAGAATTATTAAATTTCCTATGTGCCATCATTTTATCCTGCGCATGACATTACTCTAAGGACTTACCACCATGGGTTACATTAGGCCTAATTCAGTTGCACTCTCTCTCTATCTCTAGTGCACTGCCAATGGCAGGTCCAAGAGCATATTCTGAAACACAGTCTGCTATCACGCTCACTAATGAGCATTCCATCGATTATCAAGTTGATCCCATCAAAAGGCCATGCCTTTACCACACCTAAAATCTGATATTTATCTTAGGTATATATATTCTGACTTCCGAGGTGGTTTTCCGTTGCTTTCCTCAGTATGAAAATATCTGCATTAGTCGACTTTTACCAAACATTTGCAGTTTTCAGTTGGTCTATTAGCAAGTTTCCCGGATCCAACACGGGTAACACTCAGTTGCACTACATCACGTAATTTATTATCTAGGCACAAGTATCCCGGCAGAATCATATAACTCTTTATTGGTGATAATTTCCTTCCCATTTGATATCTGCATGTGCAATTGTGCATAATATTATGTACGACTACACTGATGCACAGAATAAAGTGGATTGTATAAAAAAATGAAAGAAGGTAAAAAAACATAGATCTAAGGTTGCAAAATATGTAGGAAAATGGAGAAATGGAGACTCTACTGTACTTTCGTCAGACTTGGCAGGATAACAGACTCCGGCTCGACGGACCTGCGAATAAGATCATGGTGCCCCCTGATCAACCAGTTCCCTTCTGGACACCGGACACCTTCTTTCGGACCAGCGTGGAAGTCAAAGTGCACAAATATCCGAGCAACAATGTTATGACGAAACTTAGAAGGGATGGAGCGGTTTGGCAAACAAAAAAGTAAGTATCGCGGAATTTTTTGCGGAAAACATGGTTTATTTTTACAAAGCTTGATTTTTCGCGGAATCGCGGATTTTTTAAAATAGAAATATCATTGCCATTCATCGAAAGACTGAATATAGGCTACAACAGTAAGCCAATTCTCATAAGGCATACGTCGTATACCTCTGACACTTCTAGTTTACCTCTCCCACATGAGTCAATGAATCTCTGATACCCTATTTTGAGTCTATGACTAGTCAATGCCTGTAAATTGTGATTTATGTTAAATAATACTATTTTCGATTAATTTATGACAAATTGAGTAATAACCACGGAAAATTACGCAAGTGGAATGTATCGCGAAATCTGAACGGTAAATCGCGGAATCGTGGCAAAAATCGCGGAATTCCCGCGGAATATTGGATTATTCGCCCGCGGAAAACTTCAGGCCTTAGTAATAATGAGATGTGTATGATTGAATATGACAATATAGCCTCCCGGTGGGATAGCCTAGTCGGTAACACATTTGCCTGAGAAGTAGAGGTCACGGGTTGGAATTCCAGTCGGCTCCGTCCCTGAGAGTATCCGTGTGTTACTACACAGAAGTTAAATTTAAATTTACAGCTTTACAGGTAGCTGTCAGTTTACTAAACCTTAGTCAAGGCCAGACGTACAATACTTCTTTTTCAAGACGGTTCAACACATTCGAGCTAACGTGACAAAGATTAGTACAGCCTTGTTCCACTGAATTCCCTACATAATACCGTCCGTATGTATATAGCCACAAGATTATACGAAGTTATACACATTGATATGGAGTTTTAAGGATTCAACCTGATTCTCATTGATATGGAGGATTCAAATGCATTCGATGCTATGAAAAATAGAAATAGTTGTTTTCTATGTTATTCATTTGCTACTTATTATTTGTTACACATTGCGGTTGTCAATAAACAAAACAAATAAACGGATATTCTATTCTAGTCTTTACTAGGTCCGGATAGTTCGTAATATAGATTTCATTGACATAACATAACATCTAATGGGTCAGGAAACATCAGATGCTTGTTTAAAACCCATACAATGGACAATAGAGCCATGGAGCAAAGCGTCACAATCGATGTGACAGACTAGACTTCCGCCAGACTGGAATTTGAGTGACCAATTGGTACATTACACAGAAATCATAGCCAAATAGCCATAAACTCTCCATTGCCGTATCCGCTTCAGTCTCCTCTTACGAACAAGCGCAGTCGTCGGTGGAATCAATGCTCAATTTTCCCGAATCCACTCATTATTTTGTCGTTTTCAGTGTGTTCAATTTCTATTAATTTAAATAATTTACTGTAGCCTACTGTTTCAGACTAACAGTCAGAAGCCTGTGCACACTTTTGGAGGTTGGCAACTTTCCTAGGCACTATAAACAATGCAGCTTGATGTTCGAAAGTTGTGAGTAATCATTAGTACCATTACAATTCCAGTACAATAGTGTTACTAAATATATTCTAAAATAGATATCTGAAGAAATCATTCTAAAATACTACCTCTGACTGTAGGCTAGTATTTGAAATGTCCCGGCTAGATAGCGTAATAGGCAGGCAAACACGCTTGCAAGATAAGCAGGATGTCACGGGTTGTATATTATAATGTTACTAGTGAAAAGGCCTTTGATAAAAGGCTTTATAATCACATTTCACAAATGTGATTTATTGTTTTGCGGGGGGGCGGCGGAGGCCCCCCCCACACCCCCAACCACGCCAACCCACTATTCAATTAGTGGGCCTCCGTTCTGCTTCAGCAGATCTACGGGTCAGATTTTTATCCAAGCACATGACTATGACTCACACACAGATACTGTCATACGACGAAGACAATACAACCAACCCGAGCATTGTAGTCTCAATCATTATACTGTATCACTGCGTAACGCGTAACGTTTTAAGGGAATTATTATATAGGATGAGGTGCGTAACGTTTTAACGGAATTATTATATAGGATGAGGTGCCCCTCTAGTATTTCCCATATCATTTAACATTAGACAGTGTTTCAGTCACATAGCTGTAGGCCGACTAAGGCCCAGTTCCTGAGCTCTCAGTTAAATGAGAGAGTTTATAAACTATTGTGCCATCCCAAAAACTGTGGTTAAGGAAAATTGTGTTCCAGAGACAGATATAACCAGTGTTTATCAGTGCTCATGTTACACGCATTGCTATTGGCTGAATTTGACCTAATTCTTTAATTTAAAATTAATTAGTGGTATTAAAGGTGTTCTTATTTCACTTCTAAAAGACAATTTCTTTATAAGGTTCAAAGGTTATAAATCATGAATATATGATAAACTCTTTTCTTATTTTGTAGAATATATTTTTACGACAAATAGCATTAAAAATTCAAAAGAAATAATATTTTTTGAATTAAATGTAATTATTTATAAAAATAGTGTTTAATTCACTAAAATATTATCCACTGGTTGAGCAGCGTCATCAAAATTTAACCAATGGTTGAAATCTGACCGCCTCATTTTGGGGAGTTATATTTAATCACAGCTTGATGAGTTATATGGCCATTACCATGGGAACTAACCAAAACCAGAGGCTCTGGAACCGGCCCTTAGTCATATTAGTCATGGGGCAGACCACTCAGCTCTTCACTTCAGCATCTGCATTAATCGCCTCTTACAACACGTGCAATTTTTGATTGGTCAAGATTCGTTTCCTGAAACCAACAGCGGCAAATAAATGTTATTATATAACATTTATTTGGCAGAGATGATAGTACATCGGTTAAGTGACTGACTATGGTTCCATTAGTTCACGGTTTGAATCCCATAGCCCGCCAGTCACTGACAAGGCCATTAGGCCGCTAAACTCAAGTTAAATTCTGCTTAGAATTTTCAGAAGTTCTAGAATTTTTGTTTTACAAATATTATTTTATTAATTAATATACTTAAGCACTAACCTGATTTCTTGAGCCTGTTCTTGATCTTATGTCGACTGAACCTATCAGTCTTACCGCGCGTTGATTTCTTCACCGGACTCCTCCCAGCAATGAAGTCATCATCCGAGTCCTCCCTCTTCCTCCAACGCTTTCCTCTCCTCCCCCCTCTTTCCTCCTCTGACTCTTCCCCCACCTCACCTTCAGTTTCCGATTCTTCTTCTTCTTCTTCTTCTTCTTCAGCTTTGTTGGGGTCGTAGTGAACGCGTTTGCCTAGTCGGTCTCCGCTGCTGCTGTTGAGGAGGGGGTGTCGGGCCCCGGCCCCCCGGGTTTTTATTAGACGGGTTTTTGACGGAGAGCCATTTTGAGAAGTGGTGGGGTGGGAGCGGCGTGAGTGGGGGTGGTCGTTGAGTTGAGAGGAGTGGGGGGCAGTACTAATTCTACTGGTTCCTGCTGGTAATATAGCGCATAATTATATATTAATAATAATATATAAAAAATGAATATTAATAATATGCATGTATAATATAACGCAAAATTGTGCTCATGGCACACAATATGGGTCTTAGACAAGCACCTGATGCTACTTGACCAAATATCATGTTATATTATTGCTGTAAAAAGTGAGAATTATATATTGTTTATTTGTTGATTTGGCGTCCACCGATTTTTAGGAAAAAGTAACTTAAAATCTTATATTTAATTTTATTGATACACATAAACATAAAATAATGACATTGAAGATTTTAAAATTCCAGAAATTACGACCAATTGATTGATTAATTAAACTGAAATCAAAGTAAACATTATTATTAATAATCATGATTTGTTAACAAATTAATTGACAAACCTGCTAGACTAGCACGGTACGCACCCCTGCCCCCAGAATGTTGAGCTGATTCACCGCCACTAGCGCGTGAATTAATAGAAGATCTCGCTGCGAGTCTCGATGAACCGTAAAGTCTGCGTGGAGTGTTAACAGCGTGCTTGTCTGCCATGCTATCAAAGTGTCTGCGCGACGTGTTAACAGCGTGTCTGTCGATCACGTCATTATCAGCGGCAGTATTTTCATTGGCTGCGTTCATGGGATCATCTTCGTCTTCAGTCTCCTCAAAGTAGTTACACACACGACCTGGCCGTCTACTAGCCTCACGTCTAATCAATCAATCAATCCATAGATCAATCAATAGATCAATAAATAAATCAATCAAAGTAGTTATACACACGACCTGGCCGTTTACTGACCTCACGTCTACAATCAATCAATCAGTCAATAGATTGGTCAATCAATCAATCAATCAATAAGTCAATCAATCAGTCAGTCAATCAGTAAATTAATCAGTCAATCAATCAATCAGTCAATTAATCACTCAAACGGTCAATCAATCAATCAGTCATTCGGTCATCAATCAATCATGCAATGTGTTGCCGAAGTTCACGACAAGCTTCGAGACCGCCACAGTACCGATGTTAGAGGTCGTTTCAATCCAGGCAGGTCT
>JAQFZF010004959.1:0-10225 GCA_034695365.1 Enchytraeus norvegicus
GTTACCGAACGTAGACGCGGAGCTGATCCCGATCCTGAGCGATTTCAGCACACAGGTGACATAGTCATTAATCCGACAGTGAGGTCGTCAGCCCACTCTATACAATCCAATTTGGTAATTGGCTCATATATGCCAGACCTGTGGTAACCTTTTACTCCCTGATTGACTCGACCGGTAATCGAAAGCCGGACCTCATGCATAACAGTCGACACAAACCAGCTGACACGCTAACCACTGAGCCATGGAGCCTCACTCTTCTGTACTGCTGGTATGTGACTGCTACAGAAGATGGAATCTTCTGTAGCAGTCTGGCAGAGGTCTATGTATGTGACTGCTACAGAAGATGGAATCTTCTGTAGCAGTCACATACTGCGTGCTCATTGCTTCCAATAAACCGACTCACGAAGGGATGGTGGGCTTGGTTGGCCCGTTGTCCATCCGAGATTGTACTCTCTGATGGACTCAACTGGGATTCGAAACCTCTATCTTATGTTGCAAAATTGACACAAACTGACCGATACAATTACCAATGTGCCACTAAGTTACTAATATATGTAAAGCATTTCTTTTGGCAATTATGTAAGCTTTTGTACCGACCATTGACAGAACTATCTGTCGTATGCAATAATAATATAGCAGATGATTTTTTTTTAGTATTCGCGTATTCTACATATGACAGGAAGTATCTTTTTACAATGTTGCATTTCTTAGTTGCTGTTTGATTTGATTTGATTTGATTTGATTTTTTCCTCTCCATGATTCATCGTACCTTTGCCTTTTGAAAACTGCACATGGCAGCTAGCGCAGATACACGACGAACCTACCGGCACCGATTGCACACCTGTGCCAAGGGTGCTGGGTTAATTTTCTGACTGATGTGGGATTCGATCCCACACCACTTGAATTCCATCACTTTACATCGGACGAAAGTTAACAACCTTGCGCTTGGCGCTATTACCCAATTGTCAATTTTTCAATTCAGCAAATTGTTATATTTTAGCTCAGTACTATATTTTTTGTCTGTAACAGTGTTTATCCGCTGTTTATGGAAACAGACGCAGCTGTACATAATTTATATTTATTATAGTTTAAATATTAACTATATTATTTTTATAGTGTAATATTACTTATACACTAGGTGTATAAAAAGTAGTGATTTGTCTTATATTTCCCTCACATTTTTTATATTTGTTCCATATTTTATGTCAGGGTAAGCTGCATAAAGTTGTGTTGCTTGATATATAGGCTGGTGATTAGTGTGTTAGTGAGTCAGGGTAAGCTACATAATTATATATGTTTTGTTACTTGATATATATGGGCTGGTATTAAAACATTAGAGTGTTAGTGAATAGTGTAAGCTCAGTGTAAGTTAGTGACTCAGTGTAAGTTAGTGTTAGTGAATTAGTGTGTGATGTTATGTTACATGGTATACAGGCCGGTGATTAGAGTGTTAGTGAGTCAGGGTAAGCTGTATGACGCACGCACACTGCACACAGAAGGAGTGTTCTTTCTCTATGTGGGATCTGAAGAAGATCTGCTGTTTAATTCTTACAAGGTCTTCGCTCAGAAATTTGCAGTACTCAGTTACTTCTATTCTATACAACTTTCAGCTCTGCCTGAGGTGAGTGTCTTGGTATCAATCTATCAATCAATAAGAATATTTACAAAGTGCCGCTCTATGCAAAATACCACAGTAGCGCTAAATGAAGAGTTGTTGTTGCCCACCCGAAGATCAGCCGTGGTGGTGACCCTCTCTATCTTCGTCCATGGGAGCGCTTCTCCAGGGCTCGCCGCCAGGTATCCAGCAGCTCCGCCGCTTCGCAGGGATTGTTCCATAAGTCTATTGGAGTAAGTATTGTCTGTATATGTGTGCATTATTGAAAGAGGTGTATTGTGTTATGTGTTTGGTCAGAGCAAAGGGGCAGAGTGGTGATGGGTGTTCAGAGGGGTTAATTTTGTGTAAGTAGGATAAAAGGAAGGGTGACTTGTTAGTTCTTAATTGTGATAGAAGGCGTCTATGATATCTGGCTAGTGTTTCTTCTGAGTGGTGGATTTCTGGAGCTTGCATTTCTAATATTTTGTTTTCTGGTATTGTGTATTGTGGTATTGTACACTGAAGAGTCCAGTTACCCTCCTGCAAGAGATCACAGCCGGCGTGGCAGCCTCGACTTTAAACCTCTGCAAGGAGGGAATTTGAGGGGCTTGTAAGCGTTTCTTTTAATATCTGAGAGATGCTTTTCTTGTTATAAATGCAAGTTTTCTGTAGGTGTTCTGGTTCAAAATTTTGGTGTAGTTACAGTAATTTGTAGTAGTACAATTTTTGTGTGTTATTGTTGTTGATATATTTGTTTGTAGGTAAATCTGTTATTTAACAATATATATCAGTCTTTATTCGCCACTTGGGGATAGAAAACACACACAAAACAACCAGAAATATAAATAAATAAATGAAAAGAAATCGAAGTGTAGCAGAAAAAAACATATTGCAAAGAAACTAGAAAAATGTGCACACACTGCACAGGCTGATCTAAATCGGACAGCATTTGAGATTGTTCACAGTTATAACTAGGGCGATTATTTTTTTTACCTATAAAATAAAAATTTTAACTTTATTATCGGTGGATTTTAACTTATTTTTAATCTAACAACTTCTCATAGGGGATCATAGGACAGTTTGGATTGCATTTCTGGACGTTTCACAAAATTTCCCAGACCTATTTTGATTTGATTTTTTTAAAGTTTAGCCGCCAAAAAAATTAATAAATCGAAAGTCAATTTTTACGTCAGTATCGCAGCCCTTGTCATAATTATTAGTACTCACATAACTGTCTGTCACACTACACAGCCACACTATTGAAGTGTAGAATCAAGTAGGCCTACTTTTCAACATTGTTAGGCAGGAAGTTTCTGTCCTTGGCTAATAGTTTTTCGAGCATTGAAAAACTCCGTTCAACACTAGCAAAAGTAACTTGACATAAGTTGATGTCTGTAGGCATAAGTTGTTGTCAGCTTATGGTCTGTAGCAGACCATAAGTTGAGGGAGATATTTCAGATCTAGTGAGCTGCATGATTGAATGAATTTAATGATATTCAATGCGCTTCCGTATGTATTCACTACTCTTTGCAGAATTTCTGTCGAAATTCAGCGAATTTATATCCTAATAGTCATAATGTTACCATAACATTTCAGATAAAACTTTCAGTGATTCTGGAGAAAAAATAGCTAGTCTGTGAATTAGCATTATCTTGATATTTCACTCACTTCTAGTACTTTTTAAAAACTTATTTTGAAACTAAAAGGCTAAAACACAAAAAATTATATTTCTTGAACTAAAATCGTACAAATTTAACGTTTTTATTAACTTTTTAACCTTTCGCTGGATTTTAAGTATTACTTATTTGTAACCTAATAACTTCTCATAGTGGGCTCGTAGGGCAGTTTGGATTGCATTTCTGGACGTTTCACAAAATTTCCCAGACCTATTTTGATTTTAACTTTTAAACTTTTAGTCGCCCTAGTTACAACATTCTTTTCATGGGCCTACATGATCAGAGTTTAACTTTATTATATAGTTCGATAGTTACAGCTAAAATCAGCCAACTAGTATTAAATAATTGTGCTAGCCTACTTACATCATCAGTGGATAAATTGCTACTTAGAGTTGGTAACATTATATGTCTGTTAAATTGAGTTTTTTTTAAAAAGGACATCACTTTCAAAGCATACATATGCAACATTGGCATATAACGGATATAAAGCTGACAGAGCTTGATCACATCTTTGTCAAAAGTTTAAAATATCTTTTCAATTCTCTTGTCCACGGACTATTTAAACTGGTCAATTCAGATTTATTGAGCGACAGGGCCTCTAGCGAGTAAGTTAAACACGGCAGGGCCATAGTCGATATCAGTTTAATGGTTACTGGCTTATTATTGCTATTCCCAAATTTAGCTAAAATGGCATTTGCAGATCTATAATATTTAGATTTGGCAGCATCAAAGCTGCACTTAAATTTTACTGCTGCACCAATAAAGATACCTAGGTATTTAACTTCAGTAGTCCACGGAATTTTATTATCTCTTAAGCACAGATCAGTGCACTTATATTTTTGTATCCATTGCCAATTCTCATTGCAGAGCATTTCTTAAAATTTACTTGTAGATCAATACATTAGGATATCATATTTTGTGTTATTGTCTACAGTCGATTTCTTTACAGAAGCAGTCGTCAGTTCTTGTGTTTAAAGATGGAGCATTATTTGAGTTTTACGGTTTGTAATATTTCTAACACATTATGATTAACTTATATGAAATAAATTGGTTGTTAGGATTAAAAATACTAATTTGTAGGTAGGTAGTTCTTCTTGCAGTTTTAGTTGCTATTTGATATATTCCGTATAGGTTTAATGCCTATATTCAAATCAGTCTTTGGTTAGTATAAACATTTGTCTATACTACATTTATTGTGTAGAGTTTATTAAAATGGTGATTTAGCATTAATTAGTGATTATGATATATATTATGTGTGTTTATATATTGTGTGTTTTTTCAGTGTGTTTCTTTCAATTTGTATCTCTCAGTGTGTTTCTTTCAGTGTTTCTTTCAATGTGTATCTTTCAGTGTGCTTCTTTCAGTGTGTTTCTTTCAGTGTGTATCTTTCGGTGTGCATCTTTCAGTGTGTATGTTTCAGTGTGTTTCTTTCAGTGTGTATCTTTCAATTTTGTATCTCAGTGTGTTTTTTTCAGTGTGTTTCTTTCCGTGTGCGTCTTTCAGTGTTTATCTGTGTATAGGTCTACATCAGTCATCGCCGCTGATCTCGACTTAATTAAGAAACAAGACAAGCTTAATTAATCCCATGGAAATATAGGATTTGAAAGAGTTTCAAACATAATATACTATGCAATTATGCATAGTTCATTTTAATATACTATTAAAATTAACTTGTACAAATTAACTTGCAAGGAAACTCATGCAATTTGGAAAATAGGTCCAGATATGAGATTTTTGTAATTCTCTACGTGCGAATGCAAAAAAGTTTCTTAGAGGCTTGGACAATTTTGGCAGTGAAATTTAGCGTAAAAATTTCCCCCCCCCCATTTTTCATTTTGGGTCGACTGATGAAAGTCAGTTTTCGTCCCCTTATAACCTTTAAGTATGAGCGGAGCCTTCGCCCATGCTTAAAAGTTATAGTGTAACTGACTTAAACCAGGTCTAAGTAAAATTATACATTTATAACTTATTATAATAAGCTAAATGCTAGTTAGTTAGAACAATGATCTAAGGTAGTCTATCATACAGTTACTGTATTCCCGCTGTCGGTGTATAGCGCTGTCACATATTCGCAATGTCGCACTACATAATTTTAGGAGTGAAATGTCAAATTGATGAACTTATTGCTTTAATTAATCTTGAATCATTCAGATAGATCTTTGAAAAATTTGAATGAAAAATATGTTATTTTGTCTAATAAGGTCAATACGAAGTAAGGAGTATCATGTAGGTCTAATTGAATAAATTTATGCCTAATAAAAAATATTTCATATCTAATAATTCTGATTAAGCCAACATATTAGACTACAGACAATTTTGCAGTTTCATTTGGTAATTAAAATGGATACATTAAATTGTCGAGAAACTTTTTTTTAAACAAACGCCGCTTGTTATGGGCTGACTTTGCCACGATTGAGGATGTAAATGGAGGGAGGGTGGAGGCTTTTAATGGCGGGTGACTCTCTCCCGCAGTGATGGGTATATTGGGGGGGAGGGGGGGGTAGGGGGAGGGGGACCCCCCACTGAGCCTCTATAAAAGGCTTTCTTACTAGTGATATTATATTTAATCTAAGGCGTGCCAAGATTACTTCTGATGAATTAGCATCACCTCTGGAGGTTGTGTGATGCTAGGTTCTCATGTCTAGATTGTAAAATGGTGCTATATGGCGCTGAGTTGAGATTGTGTGGGAGAGATAGGTGTGAAAGCCTTTACGAGTTATATTCTTACGATACTTATTCCCAACAAATTAGAATCGAGATATGAAGTTTTGATGTTGGCCAACGGCATTAAAGTAGTCGGGATTAAGAAAAGTAATGTCTAAATTACAATTTAATTAAAGGAACATGCTTCAAAACAAAATGAGAGAACAGGTAATGCAAAAAGTTAGGAAAAGCAAGAATCATAACGGTGAACGAAGGTCGTGTTATCGGTAATACGACCGATCTAAAATAAAGTAATTTCGATCAGAGTAATCTAAAGAACAACCTAAACTTACTGAACATTGTAATTTGTTGTTTTCTGATTGGTCGAGGAAAAGTGAGCAAATTATTATCTTAAGTGTTTGGTAAGAGCCGAGTAGCACACAAACTGTTGAAGGCAAAGGAATGTCACCCGAAATGCCAATTTTCCAACTTTGATATTATAATTTTGTGTAAAAATAACTATTTTTTCCCTCATAGCCTCATGAAATGAATAAAATTCTCTTTTAAGTTCCAGCAAATAACTTATTTCTAGGTAGTAGAGTTATTTTTAAGACCGATGGGCAGACCTGTCAATCACAAGTTAACAGCATCCGTTAACCTCACCCCATCTGTAATTTACAACCTTGGATTACCCCTCCCCCACCCGCCCCCGTAATATTTTATAAACAGTAGGACCAATATACACCTTATCAATGAAAAAGACCGTAGCATCACAATACCCCTCTGGATGGCATTGAGAGTTAACCCACTAAAGTGTTTACGTGTTACTCATCAATTCAATTTTGTTTTTGCCGAGCATATGACTGAGGTCCGTTGCAGCTGTGCCTCAAAACCTTTTGCATATTGTACACTGGAATCTAAGTCCAAATAGCGACCCTATTGTAACTGTTTTTGAGGACATTCTATCTAAATCTAGGGTCTAAATAGTGACCCACTGACCCTATTGTAACAGTCTTTAAGGCCACTGTTCTATGCAAATCTAGAGTCTAAATATTGACGCTATTGTAACTGTCTCTGAGACCACTGTTCTATCTAAATCTAGAGTCTAAATAGTGACCCTATTGTAACAGTCTTTGAGACCACTGTTCTATCTAAATCTAGAGTCTAACTAGTGACGCTATTGTAACAGTCTTTGAGACCACTGTTCTATCTAAATCTAGAGTCTAAATAGGGACCCTAATGTAACAGACATTGGGGGCACTGTTCTATCTAAATCAAATTTATGCCTCCCAGTTTTGGTGGGGATTTATTGGCACGTCGGAAAATAATATAATGGAAGTCTTTGTGAGGAAGGCATATAGATGCTGTTTCTTTGATGGGTCTCGAACTTTAAGACAGA
The DNA here is from genome assembly GCA_034695365.1 of Enchytraeus norvegicus. NCBI lineage: Eukaryota > Metazoa > Annelida > Clitellata > Enchytraeida > Enchytraeidae > Enchytraeus > Enchytraeus norvegicus. The sequence goes on from JAQFZF010004959.1 coordinate 7,313, forward strand.
GAGAGAGAGAGAGAGAGAGAGAGAAAGAGAGCTGAAGCTGCATATATAAAACTGTTCAATCTCGTCACTGGCCACCAACAGCATGTAGGCCTATTATCTCCTCTACTTCCACGAATGAAACCAGAAATCATGGACAAACTTACAAGCAGATCCCATTGCTACACGCTTCCCTCAAGAAAGGCCCCTTTGATGGATAGAAATTATATGATTTGAATGCTGTATAGAGACATAAATTATTAACTCTATTACTTGTTTAGCATAGTAGCCTATTGTGTGTATAAATTTGCAGTGTATTTCCATTGTACAATACAATGCAATATGGCTTAACGTCCGTTTCATCATATGACAACGATATCAGGGTTCAGCCCTCCTCTACCCACCCAGAAATTTTTTCTGGAATACATCGTGCATCATGTATCAGCATTATATATCTTCCAGACAAAATTTCTGGGTGGGTAGAGGAGGGCTGAACCCTTTCTGCTAATTTTTTCCGTTACAGTAAATTTGACAGAGAAAATGGTACAGTTATTGTTTGTTTAGTAAAGAACGTCAAGTCTTGCAAAGAAATTTACGCAGTTTTGATGTTTAGAGAAAAAAAGGTGTGTGAAAAAGTTACTATTGATGAAGTCATCATGGCTCGACGAACCCGCCTCCATCACCACGGGCCCGCAGTCATCAAGCATCATCATGGTCCCGACCCCCCACCGGTGATGACATAATATATGGATGACCCCTAAGCTTATTATAAACAACCCATTCTTCTCAGAGATTGTCTAAGTAGGCTATCTGTAAGAACTAAATTATCAGCTAGGCTTTATAACTTAATTATGCATACCTTGTTCAATAAATGAAAAAGAGAAATTGACAGTAAATCAGCTACATTTATATGCATACAATATGTAGAATAGTTATATACAGAATAAATGTATGAAATATAAATGTAAAAGTGGCCACAGCAATATTTTAAATCACTTTAAACTAGTCGGACTTCTCAATAACTATCCAAATATGCAGCAACTTTGGCTGTAGGCCTATAGCCTTTTAGCTTTTTAGCTCTATAGCCCCTTAATAATCTGGGGGAACTAACTAACTTGAGGAGTAACTTGCAGGAACTAACTTGCAGGTGTGGGGGGGGGGGGGGCTAGGCCCCGTAGCCCCCCCACATAATATTTTCAGGATATATAGAGGAGGTTTTTGCAATATTAATTATTAAAGAAGTTACCGAGTTTCTAAGGAAAAAGTCAAAAAAACATACTAACATATGGTACATATGTTAATATGTTATCAATAGCCAAATATGGTATCAATAGCCATATGGTACAATATGGATCGTTGGTTGTTGTTTGGCTTAAAAATCACAAATTCGTTGCATATTGCTTTTACAAGTGTCAACCGCACATGTTTGACATACTATTCCGTTAGGTGGCGCAATTTTTATTTTTTCCTCTCCACTCCTGATGAGTGCTCTTAGCCTTTTAGAAATGAACACTTTGTGTCTCTCAAGTATTTCGCCCCAGACGTGGTAGTCGAGAGTCTTGAGCTCACATGAGTTTGGTGGTCACTCATCCTTCTTGACGAAATCCGGACTATGCTGTTCGATCCAATTGTGTCATGGCTATTTGAATAAGCTATGTTAACATATTTTGTTTATTTTTCCTGAAACTCTGTAACTTTGTAATAATTATATTTCTCGACCAAATTTGGAGGTTAGACGTGGGAAAAACCTCCTCTATATCTCCTGAAAATATTTTTAAAATATCTTGAGTTTTGACAAAGTTATTAAGATTTAGCCCGTTTTCTTTAAAACTCACCCTGTATATGGCAGCTGTGCCTATGTTGACATATATGAACAGATACTGGAGGAGATGATATGAGCTCAAGACTGGACAGCTGGATCAATGCCGAGAGGTTCCGCGCCTTGCCTCAACTGGGAGGAGTTGGACTGAATGAAATGTCGCATCTCGGAAAATATCTGGCCATCATTGTCACTGACGAGAAAGATAAGCTATGTGATGAGCAGAAAAGGTGTTATTGTACTTTATCATCAATTCTGTTTCATCTACTTGTATGATGTGTATTACGTGCATGACTTTGATTTGTCCGATGAATGCTAAATCATTGTATTATTACTGGTGCTAACTAATAGAAAGATGTTAATATAATCAAACATTTGTTATATGCATTCATTGTGCAGTTTTTAAAATTACGAATTTATGTTGATATCTACTTTGATAGAGAGTGACGTTCGTGCAATTCATATACAACACTTTAGGGGAGGGGGGGTGGCGCAAATGGTATAGTACTCGCCTCATAAGTAACTGTTCGGGTTCAAATCCCCAGGTCAGTCAACAAAAGAATAACCACAGAGTGTCTGGAAGGTTTATCGTTTACCTGCGCTAACAGCATTGTAACGCCATCAAAAGGCAATGCTATGATTAATGAATAATCACAGAGTAGTAAAAATAATAAAGCACGAAAATGGTCAGCGACTAAGCCAATGTTTGTATGCCTAACATGTGTGGCCCCGCTAAATGTGTGGAAATTTTTTGTGAGGTCACCAGCCCCACTCTATACAACCCAACTTGATAATTGGATCATATATGCCAGACCTGTTGTAATCTTGGCAATATAGCGAGTAGTCACTTACTAAGACACCATTGTTGCAACGCGCCTTCATTGACATGCAGCCCTCCTACGCTTCAGCCGATGTCATTAGAAGGGCCGCCCTCGTTCGTAGTGAGCGAACGAGGGATTATCTCGGGATCGTTACGGATCACAGAGAAGGTCTGCCGACCTGTATCTTGGGACCAAAAATGTTGTTGGGGGCCCCCCCAGGCCCCAAAAATAATATAATATAATATAATATAATATATTATCTCGGGATCGTTACGGATCACCGAGAAGGTCTGCCGA
>JAQFZF010004960.1:0-10224 GCA_034695365.1 Enchytraeus norvegicus
ATTAATTTATAAATGCCTTAATTGTAGCATAGCAATGCCAGCGGTTATAAATGCTATGTTTAATCTCAATCATGCTAATCATAGCTATCCTACTAGGTTATCAAAACTAATTATTTATACAAGAAGTCTGGATCTGCATTCTATAAATACTATGTTAATAACGTATGCACTGATTGGAATTTAATCCCACTTGAAATATGAAATGCAGGATCGCCGAATTCATTCTTGAAGCAGTATATGAGCTTTCTTTTTGATACTTGGTGACGATAGGCCTACAATTTTAATTTTAATTAAGACCTTAGTTTTGAATGATATCTCTAGAAAGTAGTCTTGAACGTGCACTTTTTTGACGTAGGCCCCTACCCGGTATGTTTCTTTAGTTTCTTTGTTTCGTTTTACTAACGTGTATACTTTTTTCTTATTATCTGTATGATTGTCAGGTGGTCAGCTATATAAGGTGCAGCGTGCTTTTTCTGTCGGCCTGGGGTACATGTCATTGTATATTGCTGTTATTTTTGAAATAAACATAGTGCTCTCTCTCTCTATCTGACATTTGAGTAGCCAAAAGTTGAAGTATATTGAAGTAATGGCTCATGCAGACCAATCTACTCCAACGTCACTGTAGTATCTGCTTTAGTCGCCCCTTACGAAGTGCAGATTTCGGTAGATCTAATTAATAATCTTATATGAAGGATCCGGTGTGCACAAATTTGGTTATTATTCGAGGGTCGGTCACCGACGTCAGACTTGATTATGAAGCTGACATTCAAGCACAATACATTCTGATCAATTTCTGACCAATGGCTCTACCACATCTCACAAAATAACATATCGTAACAAGTTTACTCACTATGACCATGTCAATTCTGTCTGATAATTATATTAACAACTTGACTCAAAGTCTACATCTAGCCTTATAAAAGACAAATTTTCTAAAGCCGTTTGTTACCCTTTTGTGGCAATTTATGGGACAACGAGAGCCGCCGCTTATTGTAGGCCTGTGAGCGAGGCTTAATTATATTGAGGTATTCCGTGTATTATGGACCGTGACTAATTGTACTATAATTGTTTGTCTGCTGATTTTGGCTTACTAACTGTGGGGGTTATAATTGTCTGACCTCTAGAGAGCCTTTACAAGGCTTTTGCTACAAGTCTGTTATGATGTAGAACACCCGAATGTCTAAAGCATGTATGACATAAATAACGGCCACACCGCATTTTTGAAATTTCTTGCTAATCCATGGATATGGTTGTAACTTGTAATCTTGAGTAGAAAAATATAAAGTATCAAATAATAATACACCAAAACAGCAGCCAACAAAGGAATTTAGTCAGTCATGTGTGAAAATATACGGGATAGAAAAAAGTCAGATTCCATTTAAATGGTTTGACCCATCAAAGGAAGTGAATTTTATTTTGTAAGGATAAGGCCAGGTTTACAACCAAATGTTAAACGTCAATTAATACATCAATGTATTTGTTAAATGTGTCGTCACTTCCTATTTTTACATTATTAAAACTTTACGTTTAACAACGACATCGATGTCAAATTCAGGAATTAGGGATTTGTAGACCTGGCTTTAGTAGCTTGATGTGGACTTCGGGGGATCTGGTTTTAGGCTGTTCCACACCGAGGCTGCAGCGGAAGACCAGGCACGATCACAGTGTGCCACATTATTTCTACGAGGTCGGATGTGATTGTGGGACGTATCCGACCGAAGATCCTGACGCTGTAAGGATGGTGTAGTCGATGGTGTGCTCATTGGTTATCATAATAGCTTAGAATGAATAGGAATGTTTAATTTGAACCTGCCAGAGAGAGACCAATGCTAGCATGGATCGCTTTATTGAAACTGTACTATGTTATAGATCTACAGAGATTTTGTATGATGGTTGTTTGGTGTTGCAATATGGGATTTGATATGGGGTTGCGCAAAATTCCATATCAACTTTTAATTTAAATGCATGTTCAATGCTCGGATTAGAGAACTCTAATTATAGACGAGTGAGAGGTCTACGCAAATTTAAGTCCCGGACCGATAAATTCATTTTGGGTTGTCTTATACCAGTTCATTTTGTACCCACATCAGGGCTTCGAGTGATTTCCGAGAATAATGATGGACTGCTCCTACCTCCCCTCCTCTTACGGTTAATTCGAGCACTGATTACGAAGTGGTTTTCCCGTTGTATCTCGTAATGTGCACGAGGTAAACTCGGTCACCTTCGCAGAGGAAGAATTTCTGAATTCTTGGTCTGTAGAAATACGTGGCGTACAGCTTTCCAAAATACGGTATACGTCTAAGATTACTGTTAATCTCAATGGTTGCTGTATAACGACCCAGGGTAGTAATTACTTCTTTCTCGCTGTACACCTTTCTCACCGTATCATTAGCAAGAGCTATCAGAACATTGTACAACATGATGGAAACAATAAAAACAAACATCAAATGTTGTGCGTACAGAACTGGCTGCGAGTGTACGTCGATGGCAGTGAAATCCAGAGAGTTGGTGAAGGTAAGCAGCATTGCGTAGAGAGATCGGAAAAAATTGGAGAATTCTTTGACACACCCTTGTTTAGAGTTGGTGTTGACGAACAGCATCTGCAGACGAGCGAAGATTATGACAACATCTAGCAGTATCCAGCCGAATTTTAAGGTATCGTCGAAGGTTTTACGAAAATAGACGAACATGTGTCCAATTCCAGGGATCATCTGCATGAAGTACATCGTGGTTCCCAGGACGCATATTGTTGAATAAAGCCTGAGACAATCAATCAATCTCGTCATAATTCCTCTCTCAGTGGCGGTATTCAACAACGCAAGATGGACCAGAACTCCTATGGCCAACACCAGGTTGACATACCGAAAACTCGGTCCTCCGATTTCTAGTGCCAGATATTTTTGGAACTGTTTAAAATTTCTCATCCAGTTTACCAGAGTGATTACGTCATAGATGATGACGATGATTGAGTGAATTATGAGATACAACATGGCGTATTTCATCAAGGTGTCGTTCATCTGAACGATTCCCGCTCCGTTACAAAACACAAATGATCTCGAATCATTCTCGCTCGATGACGTCATAAGTGATGATAACGTCATTTCCGATGCAGGCCTCCCGCCAATGCGTTCGAGCCAATAGTAATCCATATCTATAAAGAAGAATATGGCAATATAGAGGAGTCGAAGTAAAAACCAGAATGCAATGATGATCTTGTTCACTTGTCTTATTCTGCTACTCCAGTCTGCCAGCAGACTATCTGTTAGAATTTTACTTCCAATTGGAGTGAGAAACTTCGACAGTTGTAATTCAGCGATCATTCTCAATGGCGAAAGTTGAAAGCGGCTGGAAGGGTCATCCAGATTCTCGTACTCAGTTATATCCAACCATTGGTAGATGTATATTCCAACCAATTCTTCTCGCACAACATACACACCCTTGGTCAACCAGATGGAAAACATTAGAGAAAACGTTCCGCGTTGTGCAGCCATCTCCATTGGACGCAGTCCACGATACTCATGATTCTCCATTCGTAGAAGAGTTTCCAGCTCTTCCGAATCTTTGAGAGTTTTATCTCGAAGTCTCTCGAAGATCTTCAGCAGATGCTCTTCTCTCTCGGGGTGCTCTGAAGCAACCTGAACTAAGCAGTGGATGATGTTGTTGCCATCTTCTTCCTGAACTAGGACATTCGCTCCGGAGTCGATGAGGAGCTCAAGAGCATCACTTGCTCCGTGAGCTGCCGCTAGGATTAGAGGTCTGGTGTACTTGCGCTCCTTTGAGGAAATATTCGGCACAAATTCGTCTATTGGAAAGACGAAGACGCCATTTAAGAGCATATCTTTGTCGTATTCCTCATTCGATAGATATTGTTCCAACACAGGAATATCACTTCTAATTATAGCATTCAACCAAAACTGAAATTCTGGAAGCGGTATCTGTGACGCCATATTTAATACGATTTCAAGTCGATGACAATATTATATCTGAAAATAGTAATAATGATTAAGCTAATTATAATACTAGAGACCTGATGTGAACAAAGAATTAAATGTAAAAATAATAATAACTGGTTAGCTTTCATTCCACACCCATGGATGATCAATCAATCAATCAATCAATCAATCAATCAATCAATCAATCAATCAATCAATCAATAAGTTAATAAATAAATCAATCAATCAATCAATCAATTAATCAAACAATCAAGCAGCTTTGTATAACCCATCTTATCAGTGTCTCAGATGCTCTTCGTTACTGCACTGAGTGTGTAGATGAGCTAGTTTTAGATTTGGTCTAAAGGTAGCCTAGAAGAATTTGATTACATTAGACGATTTCCTTAAATTTATTAATCTAATACAGAATAAATTCTAACAAAACTCCAAAATCTTTCGCCGATGTCTCTGGTGTCGTTGTCAGATGATTAAATCGAAGTTAAATTTGCATTGATTGTTTGATTGATTTCATCACAAGTTTGTCCATCAATTTTTTAAAATACTTTTATACAGTAGTTTTATGTAGCATAAAATTACTTGCTTGAAAACTTACCCTTTATAATTTCTCTAATTATAATTATTGCTTATTTCCACACTGCCACTGCTGAACACTGTTGCCACTGCTGAACACTGTTGCCAAGTCAGATGACAACTAGATAGGCCCTACATTAACGAAACATTAGCGCTAATGGAGGCACATTGCTCACCTGTATTAAATACACATCTATTTATCCAGGTTATGTTCTTGCAGTGCGTCTCCGTGGCTCCATGGTTAGCGCGTCGCATGCTATTGTGTCAAATTTTGAGCATTATATCCGGGTTTCGATTCCCGGTCTGGAGTCAATCAGAAAGTAAAACCTCTGATATACAACGAGCCAACCGAGCCCTCCGCTCCTACATGGATCGGTTAATTGGTACCACTTAGTACATAGTAGGTGACTACTTCTGAAGATTCCGAAGGTTACCACAGGTCTGGCGTGTATCACTAAATTGGATCTTGTAGAATGGGGGTGACGACCTCACCATTAGATTAATGGCTACATCACATGTGTGCTGCAATCGCTCAGGATCGGGATTAATCCCGAACCTTCGTTCGTTAAAGAATACGGCACACAACGTTTACCGTTAGATTCTCACAATGTGGTAAGAAATCCGAAAGGCGTGCTTATCCGGCTGTCCGATACATGTCGTTAAAAACGTACATCGATTGATGCTCTCAGCAATGAAGAGTATAACAGCTTGCTGAAGACTGCACAGTGCTGCCACTAGACAACCTAGTCTCATAAAACAGTCACGTTCGTACACTATAATTATAGTTATTTATTTATTTATTTATTATGGAACACCAAAAAGGGTTAGATAACCCTGTACAGTAACTGTATAGTATACAAATATAAATGTTCTAACACTATAAATCAATCAAAAAAGTCAACTATGGTGAACATTAAAAACAGAATAATAAAATAAAATAAACAAACTAAAAGTGTGAACCGATGAAGGTTAGAAGAGCAGTTAAGAATTAATTGTAATAATAATCATAATAGTGAAGGTTTATCTTTCTACTTTGGAATAACTTCTATTTTCACAGGGTGATTTGCACTGCTCTGCAGGATACTGCATAACATGGCCTATTCTAGTGTGTATTATTATTAATAAAATTGTTTGTATTATTAAAAGCTCGAAGCGCACATTAAAATGTATAGTTATAATAACAATGCCATTATAATGGCGATAATGTGTGGTAGGCTATGTGGGATTACGTACGTTAAATTGCAAGGTGTGTATTTTTTATCCTTAACTCGAGTAGGTGGAATGATATTAGATATAATCCTTATGCTGCTCATCTTGACGTTAAACAAAGTCAAACCTACAAATCACATTGTCACACGGGTGCAAAAACACTGATATTATAATTAATTATACATTAATAGTCTAATAGATAATGCACTGTCTCCGTCCAACTAATGCCATCATATGGACATTTGTCCAAGTAAACCTAAATGGAATTATGAAATCAATATTAATGGTCTACGGAACGATAGTAATGTTTGCAGTGGTAACATTTTAATATTAAATGAAAATCTTTTGTCCTCCAATAGCTTATTGCCCAAATCGAACTCCTAATATTAAAATTTTATTATAGAATACAATGCTAATGCCAAATTGGTGTGCGACAATATTGTATCGTTCCATTTTACATTGGAGTCAATAACAATACACTATTCACGTGGCCTATGCATGGCGTTGACTATCTAGTAATAAAGTCTAATACGAATTCAACTTTTTCTTAAATAAGGATAGGCCTACTTTCTGCTAATGGTCTTGCCATCTGACGAGAATTCTGGACTCGTTTGTATATGTTGTTGCAGGTGTCCAAGCTCCGCACTGAGTTGTCTTATTATTACTTATGCCTGGGAAAATGGCGTAGTTGGTTAAGAGCCTTTATCGGGTTTCATAGATTTTCGGTTCGAATCCCAAGGGTTACCCGTCATGGCCGCGAAAATGGTCTTCAATTCTACCTTTTTGTATGATTGCTGCTCTTTGCAGTATTTGCACATTCCGCTTGGGACGTCCCTGACATCGCATTCAGGTGAGGAACCGGACGTTAAATCCTCATCGATTGATTGACGTTGAGATGTAACGTTATATCGGGTTTGGTCCGGAAAAAGTAAGAATAGACCAACCGAGGACGTTACGAGTTTCGAGAGAACAAGCTAACGAGGATTGACAACCGCAGTGAAAAAGGTTTGAAGACAATGTTGTACTAAAAGACGATGTTAAGGGTTCCAGTCCCAGCCAGGTCCGTCTCTGGATTCCTTGATTAAACTCACGATGTCTTAGCATGTCTATATTTAAAAAAATTGTAATGCTAGATCACACTCTCTCGGATAATTGAAGATGCAGACTCAGGAAAACGTGAAATATGATCGTACTTGTTCAAAGGAAATGAGATGATATAACGCATAAGCTGCAGTACAGAGACCTAATGGGTATGTGTTCAAGGCATGCTTTGCGGAATTGATCAGTCGATAGCTAAAATTTCACACCGATTGCGGCCCTTGGCTTCAAGACTATGCTGGACCATCCAATGTTCAATTTAGTGTAACTGCAGCATTCTGCAGAAGAGCTAAATAATCTTTATTGATTGGCCAAAATTGGTACTGACATAATTTTCTTTATAACTATGTTTTAGTTTATTGACGTTATTGTTTATTTATGAAATCAATTGATTCAAGTAAGAATTCCAACAAATTCTGGAAAGATTATTTTTCCAATATAATATTATTTTCTAAATGTGTAATGTAAAGACGTTACTGAGAAAAAAATTGAGACATTGAGTGGGGTTATTGATTAATTGCCACATATTGTTTAACTACTTTTTTTAGTTTAGTTTAAGTTACTTTTTTTAAGTTAAAAGTGAACATAAATACAGGTTTAATAATTATAAAGGTATTTCAACAGTAAACTTTACTGAGAAATATAAATAAATTGTGAATTGTTACAAATTATAACAGAGACAGGAGTAGGCCTAAATCATAATCTGGTCTAAACTTATTAGCAATGAAGATGAATAATAATAGTTATATATTCATGAGAAATAATGATCAGTTCAGTTAGTTTATCTATTAAATTATCAATCAATCACTCAATTAATCAATCTATCGGTCAATTAATCAGTCAATTGGGCAATCAATTAAGCGATCAATCAATCGTCAGTAAATCAGTCGATAGATTAATAAGTAAGTGTGATGTGATCAAATGACACTAAACAATGGAGGGTAAAGAATTACCCAGCCAAAGGTCACAGACATTGCGACAGCCCAGTTCCCTGAGGTCTGAAAAATGAGTTAACACCTATAATAAAGGTTTGACTTCCGTTTCATCATCCAGAAATGATGCCACGAACGTGACTCTATTAGTCAATTACACAGAAATTTATTTTATTTTATCACTGTTGTTGTTGTGTAAGATTAATAGGATAATGTAAAGGCGAGGTACTCCAGATTCAAAAAGTAGATTCAGATGTAACAAAACGACGATATTTAGACAGCAGTTTGTTTTAGATGTTTATCCAGAGTATTCTGAAGTTGTTGCCAGTTCTCTCGGTTAGTTACAACGTTCTCTAGCATCGGCTGAAAACAGGCGTCCATCTCGGCTAGCGACTGGAAATATAATATTAATTAATATAATTATTAATTATTAATTATTAATTATTATTATTTATTAATTTTCTTTTTAAATCGACGAATTTTCCATGTATCGACATGATGTCATGCTGTAAGGCTTACTGTGTAAAAAATTCTGTTGCATTGAATTTACACGCAATAATGTGGAAAGAAAACTGAAGTAATGATACCAAATAAGACAACCATTTCTTTACTTTGACTCATTAATTTTGTAAATGCAATAGGTAGATTAAGTGAATTCAGATGTTTGAGAATTGACGTTCTAATTACAAATAATTTATTACTTTAAATCTAATAATCGCAGTCTCTCTACCGGCGCCCTGGTAGATGACAGCTTCATGGAGAAAATTCGTACAGAGTCTACCATCTGGTTGATTTATGAACACACCAGCGATCAACCAAAAAAGATTATTAAAAACGATTTGCCTTAACACGAATAAAATGAGGTCTTTGACAAGAAAGCGTTGTCTGGTCAGCAGGAGTACACGGACTAAGTTGTCACAAGGATCCACCACTAAACATCAACCTTGTATATTTCTGTGCTTTGCGATTCGATCAGGGGAATTTGAGTCAAAATGGGTCACTCAAGAACCTTTTAAAAATCGTAAGAAAACATTGCAAAAGTTATACCCTATATAGTGGCAGACATATCCCATCGATCCATTCTATCTGCAATCTCGGTAGTTCATCTCTTCTCTCTCGATCCATTATCGCCTAAACAATAACAAAAATAAAAGTGCTACCGTCGGCCTTTGCAACATTACATCATTCAAAAATTGTAGCCTACATTTCACGTAAATCTCCACTAGGCGCCCAGTACTAAACGGCTATGAACTATATGTGATAAAGCTGTATTAACTGAATTTAATTTAGAAACGGCAGCTCGATTGTGTTTAGTCGCCTTGATGGGAAGCCTCGTGCTTCTGAACCTTGATGATAAACACACTCAAACCTATATAGACGCAAATTCAATGATTTAATAAATGCACGCATTAGAATAATTGCATGCATTAGGCCCTACTTATGATACTCAATGCCTACATAATTTTAATTATTGAATCTGAATGATCAAAAAACTTTTTCTAGTTTAGATGCTCACATCACTAGTGGCGTCATGTTCGAGAATTACCTTCAGAATCTTGATATCAATCGTAATTTCTTGTTTTATCAAGGATGAAACTGATTTCAGTTATCAATCAAGTGTAAATTAACGAACAGACCAGATAATACAAAGCTAAAAATAAATAAATTGAGAAAGAACGAGATAGAGAGAGAGAGAGAGAGAGAGAGAGAGAGAGAGAAAATGGTAAGTATTAATTAATTAATACTTACCATTAAAGTTAATTAATTATTTAACTTATATTAGTCTACCTGAGTAGAATTTGCTTCGAAATTTTTAGCACCAATTTTATTCATAATTATGTATTACGTATGTTTATCGATTGCATATAATATTATTGCAGACCAAGTTAATTCAAATGAACTGTATTTGATCAATAAAAGTCATTGACTAAAAATACAATTGTGGTGTTTGTTGAAGTTAAATTACAATGACCACTTATTCTTAAATGACATCACCATGTCATTTGCAACAGCCAATTATGTTTCTTTAAATAAATGTATTGATTGATTTGACTAATTCATTGATTGGCTGATCTCTTGATTACTAATAAATGAATCACGCAAAGAAAACACCAACACAACACAGACTAAATTCCTACCAATGGTTGTATCTTGAGCATCTTTTTCTCCTTATCGCCCTGCTCAAAGAACTCCATGATGACCAGGTCAGCTGACTTGAGCTGAACGTCCCAAGGCTTGGTGATGGAGGCGATGTCACAGGTTGTCATGACAATACTGCGCAGAGTCTCTCGCGTCTCGGGTGAGGTCCACTCAACTGGTTCTGAAGATTTAGCCAGGCTGAAGAACTGGTTCCGAACTCTAGAAAAAACAGATTAATAATAATATTCATCATCATGAAGATGTAACATCATTTTCCTCACCTAAGGATGATGTCAGGACATCATCCCATAACAATAACCCCA
>JAQFZF010004961.1:0-10223 GCA_034695365.1 Enchytraeus norvegicus
CTATTCCGGCTTTGAATCTCCGTGATTCTCAATTGAATGATCTTAATGTATCATGGAATAATGTTTTCAGAATTATATTTGGATTTCATAAATGGGAGTCAGTAAAGATTTCATGTGTGGCTTAGGTAGGCTTGATATATATCATATGCGGCTTAGCTCTTGCTTAAGATTTATGAAAAATTGTTTGGCATCTGACAATGATATAATAAGTTATTTAATGCAAAGATATTACATTATTAATTTTGATAGGTTATGTGTTAAACATAATGTGCCTCAAATTACATTGTTGCTGGTTCATATTATGATGTAAAGAATATAGTTCATAAGATGTTTTTCAATAAGACTTTATCTGGTTATTTCTGACATTAAATCTGTTATATTTATGCTTTATACTTTATAATTGTATGCATTTATGTTAAATATTATGATATGAATTTGTATTTTTATGTTTTGCACTTAGATAGTTATTTGCACATATTTTTGATTTTGCTTCTCCTGTCTTTTTATTAGACGAATAAAGAGGTTCTCATTATCTTCTATATGTTACTCTTTATTATATTTCTTGTAACATCCGCGGTTCAACTCTTCAGCGCGTCGGTATTTAGCGCCGACGTTGCGGGTTTGATTCCAGACAGCATCAGAGAGGAAAGTAAACGACTTACCTGGACCAACTAATAGCTAATAGCTAAGTACAGCTCTTTAACTTCATCTTAATTGATCGATATTAATATCGATGAGCAAGTGTAATGGCAAATGTCGCCTGTGTGCTGAAAGCTCTTAGTAAAGAGGTCAGCTTTCGCCAAGCTAGTATTTATTAATCCATTTTAACTTTACCATTTGCGATGCTAACTTATATTTGTTCTTATTTGTAATTAGAATGTCTCCTAGGCTAGCTAATGCACTTGCTTAATGTATTAGCCAGCTTGACGCTGGGGTAGGGGTTGGGGATATTGCTAATGATGTGTTAATGAATGCTGTGAAAACTTCTTTAATAATATCTTTGCACATCTAAATTTAATGAAAACTATAGCGATAAAATGAATTTTTCATTACATATATTTCTTTATTCATTTCTTTATTTGTAGTTTTAATTTGTCTGATTATTTCTCTGCATGACTTATGTCTAATAGGCCATACCTGCTTGCATAGACCGAGTTATTTGATTAAATTTGGTGTTTCTGTATTCAACAAGTTGAATTTAATTTCTTTTCGTCAATTTTCGCATATGACAGAACGCACATGCTAGTTTCCTTGCTTTAGTTGCTTTTCTGTGTTTTTTATTTTTAATCAGTCCATGATTAATCGTGCCTTTGCCTTTTGATGGTGTTTCAAGCGACCAGCTCGGATACACGATTAGCCATTAATCTTCCAGGCACCGATACGCACCTGTGTCCAAGGGTGCCGGAGATATTTTGTCGACTGAGCTGGGGATCGTTCCCATTGATGAGCCATCGCTAGATCCTGAGTCAAGCACGCTAACCGCTTCACTAAATCCCTATTATTATTGAATAATCTTAGAGCGTATTTATTGTAGATGCATATGACATTAAAATAAGAGTTACTTATTTTAACATCAAGCACAAACCTAAGTGGAGAAGAGAAACTCTTAGCTTTCTTAATATTTAACAAATAGCCTGTATTACAAATGAAACAAAATTTAATACAATTCACTGTATCATTAAATTTGAGAGATCAGATAAATTCAATTTAAGCGTATCAATTATTTTAAATTCATAAATAAATAAGTAATATAAGAAAAAAAAATATGCATCTATCATCTGTATCATACTATTCTCACTTGTGTGATCAGTATTGTCCCTGACATCGCCTTCGGGCCAGGAACCGTGCATTAAATCCTCATTTTATTGTATTGTACATATGACTTTAATTCGCTCGGACAGAGTCACTGTGACGGCAAGGACTTGAGTTATGTGTAGAGTGTTTGCTTGCGAGGAACGATTAGTTCTTGTAAGCGAATCCTTAGCGGATATTGCACAAACCGTTTGACAGTTCATCGTACGACAAAGAAAGTTAATTAGGGTAGCAACTTCCAGCCATTAGGGTCCTACTAATAGAAAAGTACAGTTACTTTACGTTTAAGTTATTATCATTGGAATTTAATAAATAATTAAACTGATACCAAATGGAATAAATTTCGTTAAGTCGAGAGATCTGCGTTTTCAGTTTTATGCATTCACATTCGAAAGCATTCATATTTCTCTGAGTAGGCCTTTAAATTATAGTATTATAAAGAACGTGTTAGGCTAATAACCTGGTGACTTTAGAAAATGGATACAGTTTTGTAGAGGAGACAAAACTCCTGGGCTGTCATTTAAAGCGAGATTATGGAATTGGTATTATGCATAATAATGTGTACATGCATGTATCTACATGCACGTACACATTATATACATATTACTGTGTGTATTTGTGTATGTGCACTGTATACATGTATATACTACGCACTATATGTCTGTGATCGATCGACTTATATTAGGCCTATAGGCCTACTGACATGATTTTACACGGACACATGTCAGCGCCTTAGGGATTTTGTGTCCCATTTCGCACTCACTGTCTACTTGTGCATGTTTCAGTGACTTGATTAGTGTGAAATAAAGATCAATTCAAATCAATGGGTACATTTGAGTAGGCCTAATCAGTGTGAATTAGTTAATACTGCACTGATGATTGTAGTCCATATGCCAGAGTGAAATAGCCTATTTTTTGTGAGACTGCTCACGGAACTGACTTGGGGTGAACTACTGACTAATTATAAGTTGAAGCTGTGTGTCTGGGCATGAGTGTCCTTGGATGCCCAGATGAAAAATGTCATTGGAAGCTCACAACACAATGTCCTTGGAAGCATGACAAAAATTCTAGGAAGCTCATGAGGCAAATATCAAAGGAGTCCCACATGACAAATGACACAGGACGCTCATATAACCATACAGGGTGACATAAAAATGTGGACCCCTAATTGTTTTTTAATTTTGTCGAAACCATTCAGTTTGTGTAAGCCATTTTTACAAGATATATTAGCAGGCCAGTTTCACATCATTTAGGACAAATTTAATCAAATTCGATCAACAGATGGCGGAGTTCTGGGCGCTTTTGTGACCGTATCCATCAAATATAAATATACACCGTTTCTTTTATAAGCGAGAAGGTTTTTATATTTGCCATTAAATCGTAAATAGTAAACCGATCCCTGTAGAATTGAGTGAAAATGGGGAACAACCAATGCTACCACACTCTGATAAATTTCATTAAGATATCTTTACAAACCAAAAAGTTATTAACATTTGAACGTGACAGGTGTCCGAGAACAGTGTACCAGTATTGAATTATATGACGTCATCTGCTATCAGTTAATTAAATTGTAATTAATGAGTTGATTTCTATGAAATTTTCAAGCAATAGAGAACGATCAATTCTATCTCTTGTCACCAAATTTCATTTGGATATCTTAAAAAACCAAAAGTTATTGATATTTCAGTATGACGGGCCATGAGCATTGAAAGAAGCATGTTTTATTTAACATTGCATGGCGTTATAAAACTGCACAATTCGTCTACCACGTCATACTGATATATCAATAACTTTTTTATTTGTAAAGGTATCAACATGAAATTTGGCTACAAGAGATAGTATTGGTTGGTCTCTATTGCTGGGAAATTTCATAGGAATCAGCTCAATAATTACAATTCAATAATTAAAAGACGGCGTATTTTTATATTTGATGGGTACGGTCACAAAAAAGCTAATGACTCCTTTTGATAGAATTTGATGAAATTTTCTAAAGTGATGTGAAACTGGCCTGCTAATATATCCTATAAAAATTGTGCAGATAGATTGAAGAGTCTCGACAGAATTCAAAATACAATTAGGGGTCCACTTTTTTTCTGTCACCCTGTATATGGAATAAAATGTTTGTATCCAACAATCATTGGCCGTGTTGGATACGACAAAATTGAGAAAACACAACCGAAAGCTGCACGTGTTTCGTAGAAGCCGACTGTCGCGGTCACTGAGAAAGGATAAGGAGATCCACCTTAGAAAACAAAATTATCTCCAAGAAAATATGGCTTACAAATTATACACTTATATGCCATGGACCTGCTGTTAGCCAGTGCACTGAGAGAGAGAGAAAAAGAGAGAGAGAGGGAGAGAAAGAGAGAGAGAGAGATCCAACAACCAGGTAACACGACAAGACATAGAGGAGTTTGTCTTGCAAAAGGAATACATGTTTGAAACTGACATGCAAAGATTGCTAAAATGTCTAACAAGAATTAACAACAATGAATAAATAAAAAACTCTTACGACTACTTGCCTACTCCAGGATCCATTATCGGAGAAACTTGTTATTTCATAAATAATGGAATTAAGAACATTTCTATAGAGTAATTTGATTTATCCAATTAGTGGATAATAAATAAATTTATTTGCTAAGTCTAATAGTTACATTTAATCTATTATGCAGACTAAACAACTAGTTATTATAAAAGAAACAAGACCTGGGCTTTTGGTTACGGAGAGAGTAGAGTGGCCATTTTAACTCTGTACGGTAAAATAGAGATGTAAGAGAAAGAGGTGCTAAAGCTCAATTTTCTTTTTATGCATGGAACCGTTCGTCCTTGTGAATAACGCATTTTAACTGATGCATGCAGTTTAAAAGTGAAAAGTTTCTCGATAGAACCATATAATTCACTGTGTCACGAACGTACAGTGTTGGCATGCCGTAACCTATATGCACTGAAGCCGTGTCTGAATTACTGCAGTGCAACACAACGTGCACTCTAATCATCGCTTTAAACGGTCATTTCTATCATTTTATGCTGTTGCATTAAGTATTTCTCTTAATCTTCCTACAATATTGTGTCTAACATGTAAGCTTTTATTGTTTTTAAGTTAGCATGCATCTGTATATAGTTGTGTGTGATTAATAATTTTGTAGCCCTATGTGCCTAATCTGCTAAAATATAGACATACCCTGGCATGGTTATGTTATATATAGACATGCCCTGGCATGGTTATGGTATATTATTGTTATTATTATTGTTATACATTATAATACAAATCAACCGCATTATTAACCATATTTAAAAAAATACTATTTTTAAATAACATACACGTGCACAATGCGACATCGCGCTTCCACATCTATGATGATGTCAGTAACGGACCCGAGTGAATGATCGAACCCACGCCCTTTACTTACAGTGCAAGGTTCTATCGACTATGCTGTTCATTGTGACGTCGTTTCCATAACTCTTATTCATAGAAAAGGTTGAAGAGCCTTAGCCGAGTGTTGTTCGCAAGGCTGGCAAGCTTAGGTTTTTTAGGTTTAATCTTTTTTAGGTTTTTTAAGGTTTTTTTAAAAAACCTTTTTTCTAGAAATAGTTTGGTTTTTAGGTTTCTTATGTTTTTTTATTTTCACAACTGAAAACAACTTAGAATACTATTATAAACAACTAAATTAAATTTATAAACCACTTTTTTACCTATATCCCTTCCTCTCTCTCTCCCTCTCTCTCTCTCCCTCTCTCTCGCTAGGTGCATTGCCTATAGGCAGGTCCATGGCATATAACTTTATATCGTTTGAATGCCATATTTTGTTTTTATGAGAAAATTTTGTATTCTGATGTTTCCTCATAATACCTATAATAATAGAGCTCCTCATCCTTCCTCATTGACTGCGTTAGTTGACTTCTACAAAGTACGTGCAGTGTGCACGTCGTGCAGATTTCAGTGGTCACTGGTCTATTTTCAAGCTTGCGGAGATACCCGTATGGCCCTCCTAATTTTTACTTAGAATTTAATTATGCAATCAAAGTGGACAAAATTTAAGACAAAAGGACTTAAATTATTTATATCAATTCCTCCTCAACTCTACTGGCCTCTTGCTCAATGGCATATTTATACTTTATTGGTTTTGGGCAGACTATGGCCCGAATTGAGTTCGAGGGGGCGGGGCATGCCCGACCCACTAATCCACCGCTTATACAAAAAACCTTAAAAAATCTAAACACCTATAAAAAAAACCTTAAAACCTAAAAAACCTAAAAGCCTAAAATTCCTGATTTTGGTTTTTAGGTTTTTTCCAGCCCTGGTTGTTCGACTCTAGCTGGTAATTCACACGTTTCCAGATCGATTATCGATTTACAGAAATATATCGTCTTAGCCTCGAACAAACTGATGATATCTTTATGATATCGTTACAGTGCAGAGTCTGCTCTCGGTCACCTGACGGAATCAAGAAAAGTGTCTTAATTCTCAAATATATAAACTCAAGCACAATCGGTACATGAAAACTTTAAATGTAAAAGAATCAGACGATTTTAGCCTAGATTCACTACCCAAATGCAGTGCATTAACATTATTTATAAATCTTCTATCTCTCAATCCGTTGAATACCTGAACCTATAGGAGGCTTGTTCAATGTTTGAGAAGTGTAATGTGTAATGTGTTGTCTCAGACGTGTAATGTGTAATGTGTCGTTTCAGACGTGTAATGACCGACTAATGTGTGATGTGTAATGTGTAAATGTTAAATGTGTTTCAGACGTGTGATGTGTACTGTGTAATGTGTCTCAGACGTTTAATGTGTAATGTGTCTCAGACGGTCTGATTCGAAGCAATTTTGTGGTCGAGCATATTTAATTAGGGGTAAGGTCACAGATCTACCTCACTCTCCGGATATGCCACTAATATCACTAATAGCATATGACATAGGAGTCTCTATGGTCAAGAAATCATCGGACTGCATCAGTCGCCGTATGAAGACTAACAAAAGAGTGGTGCTGTGCTTTATGGCGCGAGTAGGCCTATATAGACGTGTTTGTCGCAGTCATAAAGTAGGCTAACTGGACTCTAATAATGGACACGGATAGAGTTCGCCCATGCAAACGTTTAGTGCGCTAGACTTGACAATGTAGGAATGGCATTCAGGAAATGCATATAATTATCATAGTTATCGTAAATAATGACAAACAGAAGGTTCAAGTCAGGCTTGGAGTCACCGGCATTTGACACTAAAAGGCATTATCAAACTTTCACTCTCGTTATCGTTCCAAAAAGTCTTCTAATTTTCGTTTCAGTTTCAATTATCTTTCTGAAAAGGAGACTGTCACTGATTATAATATTTATTATCAGCTTGATGTATAATTAATAGCAACCATTAGTCACTGATCTCCATACCCATAAAATAATTTAATAATATAATCGAATCATCTTCTTCTTTCACGTCGTTCCGTCCGTTGTTACACTTCACCTCTGGAGCCGTTTTCTCTCCGCCTCACCAAATATCTATCCTCCGTCAAGCGTCCTTTTTTATTTAAGAAAAGCGAAGTGAAAGGCATTCATTAGGCCATGGAACCCTAGATAGTAATACATCCAGGATGTATTACTATCTAGGGTTCCATGATTAGGCCTAAATGCTTAGTTTGCTATTTATACACCGTGTAACAAAAAACCGAGGACCCTGTATGTTTTATATTTTTCTACCAAAGTAGTGGTGTGTTTCCTTAGATATTTGTGTTGCACCAGCAGGAGCCTATTTGTGATACGTATTGAAAATGTTAAAAAATATTTGCGCGTGGCTCCTAGTGAGGTCTTGATTCCCAATATGGACAGAACAGGGGAATAGTTTAGAGACATCGGTATAGTGTTCACCTCAGAAGCAAGTAATCCAGGATCGAATCCCAGGTCAGTCGACAGGAAAATAAGAAAAACAGACTGTCAGGATGATTATTCGAATTTCTAACATAACGTCTCTTGGTCAGGAAGCATCAGATGCTTGTTTTAGGCCAATCTGCGCTGACAGTCATTGTGCGCAAACGGGAGGTCAAAGTTGATCAGGAATTGAGAGGAGTAAGAAAATTGGCCACCAGGTATGTATCAAACATGTGTGGTTGTCACGTCAGAAACGATACGAAGAAAAAGAAGCTGTCTAAGACTGATAATGCGCACTGTGCAGTAGAGTAGACATACTGCTACAGTAGGTTATATTATGCTATTCTGTCCATATTGGGAATCAAGACCTTACTAGGGGGCACGCCCAAAATGAAATATCTCAGTGATTATACATCCAATTCTCTTGAAATCGTCAATATGTATTACAAATAGGATCCGGTTGAAGCTAGCCAGATATCCAAGAAAACACGTTATTACTTTGGTAGAAAATCAAAAACATGTAGGGTTCTCGATTTTCTTGTTACACGGTGTATATATCTTGCTAGATTTGTATTGTAAACTTGCGTATCAATTCATGTGAATTTAACAAAGTTACTATAAAATGTGTGCTGCAATCGCTCAGGATCGGGATCAGCTCCGCGCCTAAGTTCGGTAACGAATATGGCACACAACCTTTACCTTTTTACTATAAAATGCATCAAAATTGCCGAGCTAATCTGCTCTGAATTTTATAATATCCGATCCCCCGCCCCCCAATACGTAGGCTAGGATGCGAATTGCCGAGAGGATGCCTGGGGAGGGTCCAACCCTACTTTTGAAAGTTCGATCCCCTTTAATATTGGGGACTCAATGTTAAAGGGTGGGGTCACTAAATTATCAGTAGGCCTATACATGTAGATTGCTAAAGAAATGGGACGGATAAACTCGACAAAGTAAACCCTCTTCCTCTGGGGGAGACAAAACAAGGGGGTTCTGGTGGCCAGACTCCCTAAAGTTTGGAGTCCGACATTTACGTATTAAAAAAAATTCCTTAAAATTCACGTTATTTTAGTACTTTATAACCGTCACGCATTCTGGAACCCTGATGATCTCAGCACTTCTGAATTGTCGTGATCCTAACTGAATAGAGATATTTGAACCTCTGAGCAGGTGGAAGAAGTTTATATTTCCTTGTATCGGATTAACGTCAAAAACTCCATTAGATAACTAATTGAACCTGTCGATGAGAATTGAATTGCGTTATAAAAGTGCATATATTACACGTCGCCAGACAAATTTTGATATTAAATCAACCAAGCGAAGTGAATAGTAAAAATACTCATTTACATTAGTTATTGCTTTTCACTTCTTCGTTGTAATCAATTTACTTTAATAACGAATTAGATTGAGCATCTGAACAAGGCAACTGGATTAATTTAATTTAATTTAAACTTTTTCACAATAACAATTTTACTTTATTAGGGGAGATTTGACGCCGTGGATGAGTGTTCACCAACTCCGGGTTCGAATCCCAGGTAAGTCAACAAAGGGATAACCCTAGGGTGTCTGGAAAGTCTATCGTGTAGCATACTGGATCATTGGTACCTACGCCAGCAACATTGTCGCGCTATCTACAGCGAAGGCACGAACCTGGATTATAGATATCGACCTGAAAATATTTAATATCGACCTTAAATATCGATTTAAATAGCGGATAATATACTCCGATTCCCGAAACCAACGCGGATTAAAAACTATCAGGAGGAATTCTATCATTATGAAACGTAATATAAGTCCCTTATTAGTATCCAAAACGCTAGGACTACATTCTACAATGTTCAGTAGTATATGATGATGTACGTCATCAGTTGAATGTTGATCATGTGTCTGTAGACTTTAGGTGATGAAATAGTCTCAACATTTCCGATTAATAATATAATTTTAGCATTAGACTTGTAGATATTCTACAATTATTCTACCGTCTATGTAGATATTCTACAATTATTCTACCGTCTATGTAGTACACGTCTTTATTGGTTTCGTTGAATTAATTTTTTTAGCTAATTAGTTAGGCCGACAATATGTACGGTAGCAAAATGGCTTTCCTAGCTAGTTCGTAAATCGTTTCCTTCGTGCGTCGATTTAATTATTGAATGAATGAATGCATGAATAATGAATCAATAACCGAAAAATGAATGAATGAATGAATTAATTAATCAAACAATCAATCAATCAAACAATTAAGTAACAAGTTAATAATTACTGATTATCTATTAATTTGGTTAATCGAACGTACACATTTAATCTTTCGATCAGACATGTATTACTTAATGCGAATTGAAGATGATTTCAACTTAATTAAGATAAGGTTGTGTGTCATATTCGTTACCGAACGCAGGCTCGGAGCTGATCCAGATCCTGAGCAATTTCAGCACACAGGTGACATAGTCATTAATCAGACAGTGAGATCGACAACCTCACTCTATACAATCCAATTTGATAATTGGATCATATACGCCAGACCTCTGGTAACCTTCGCAATCTTCCGA
>JAQFZF010004962.1:0-10223 GCA_034695365.1 Enchytraeus norvegicus
TAGGTCTCGATATTTATCCAGTTTTCTGGTGGCCGCAATTTCAGCTGCCCCACCTGCAGTCACCGACGTAACATTAAAATACGAGTAATAAGTACGAGTAGCTTGCTTGCTTGATTGATTGATTGAGTGATTGGTTAAGTGATTGATTTCAAGATACTTAGATTCACTCATTCACTGAACATTTGAACATACATTTGCCATAATTCTGTACATTTTAACGTGAAATATCACAAGAATTCTTTTCCTAATTCGTCTATAGATATAAAGTTCTGTATTCTGTTGGGATTATTGATGAAGGTTGCAACCCAAAGGATGTCACAGTTGAGCGTTGAATTCTGGATTAGCCGTGCACCATACTTTCTTAAGACCACCAAATAATTAATTTTTTTTCTTAATTTAGCAATTTATTGATTGAATAATTGATTTAACTGATTGATTGATTGATTGATTGAAACAGAGCTGACCCGGGCTACACACCTAACGTGAGCCTAGACCCCGCCCCCTATCTAGAGCTCAGGGCTAAGTACCCTGACCTAGTGCACCAGGATGACCTCATGCAGACTGCACTCGGTGAACTCAGCGGTGAGGTGAAAGGTCAGAAGTCACTCGGTGCAGATGATAATGTGTTCAGTGCAAATGATGATGTTGATGAAGACGATGATGACGAGAATGAAGAAGATGATGAGCTGGATACACAGTCTATTACATCTGATAAATGTAAGTGTTGCAGCCATTAGCAAGCTGTTTTACTCTCCATTAATAAAAAAGCTGTAAAGCCAAGTTTAAGTCTGTTTCCGTATCCGAGGATACTGTCTGAGACGGACCTGACTGGGAATCGAACCCATGACCTCCTGCTCATCAGGCAAGCTTGCTATCAACCCGGCCATCCAATCGGGACTGTGACAGACTGTCATACATTTACCAGTATATGCTCTGGACCCTTGCTCAAGCTAGTTGAACTCGGACACAACTCTACTGTTTCGCGCTTTCTGTCGAGATGCTTCCTCGATGATCAGGAGGCCACGGGTCCCAACGGGGTCTATCACTGACAGGATCTTTGGATACGGAAACAGACGTTAAACTTAGTTTTAGGTTTCTTTTTGTTACAGCTCAGCCTATGTAGTTACTTTTCAGTCATGCAGTTTACTTTTATCATAAATGTTAAGTCAATAGAATTTGTCACTAAAACTGTCTTATGTATAGGACTGCAAGCTTGATGTTAAATAAAATAAATATTTATATTCGATAGTCCATGAGTGGGAAATGAGATTGACCATGGACTGATAAAATTATGATATATAGTAAATATATAAAATTGCATCTGGACAGGTAGCAATTACCACATGAGGCCAGTTGAATTAAAGTTACATTTTTTTCAAAGTTCTCGAAGTTAGCATGGATAACGTTTAATATTACATAAATTTCTATGCATGTTTGGTTGTAAAGCATATACACAGTTGATGATTTGTTGTTGTATCATAAAATAAATAAAGCATAAAGCCGAAGTTAACGTCAGTTTCATCTCTCGAAAGGGATATCAGTGACGGGCGAGCACATACTGATCCCTACCCAGAAACCTTACCGATGTAGCTACTGGCTCCTGCCAGTATGGTACAAATCTGATAATAATATTTTAGTAGGCCTACTATACGATGTTTACATGTGTTACAGTTAAACTACTAAATATCATTTCAAAGACAAGTAAATAGCATATTAAAACAACTTCTCCGCATGTGGTATGCTACCTGTCCAGATGTAATCTATCATGTAGACGTCCTTGAATAGCGCTAAATATTAGTAGGCCTATATAGTGAGGTGCTTTATGCAATAGCGACTAATTTCTGTTCAGTTTATAGGCCTTTAGAATTTACTTTTCATGATTATGTCTTAATCTCTGCTGTGATCGATTGATTGTAGTGACTATGGATAGGGTTAGGGTATGGGCAATGGTGAGGGTTTAAATTTGATTATGTTAAATTTGAATTCGTCAATAGGCCTATTTACAATGCAAAAGTCGGACGGAACTTAGTCGCTACAAGTGCTATATGTTGAAGAATGATTGATGAGACCGGAGCTCCTCTATATACAACGTGTCTTATTAAAGTTAAACTGTTAATAAGACACGTTGTATATAGAGGAGCTCCGGTCTCATCATTCCAAAGCTCTATTCCATTTTCTCTCTTCTCTATTGCACAGCTGCTGCAGAAATTTCTTCGTTACTAGCTGTAGTATCAGAACTATTGAGATCAGTAAACTCTATGCTCATTTTAACGTCCGTTTCATCATCGGACGACGACATCAGGTACTTTTCCAACGGCATTTCAACTACCAGCTTGTCTGCCAGAACAATATTGTCAGAAATTAATATTTT
The DNA here is from genome assembly GCA_034695365.1 of Enchytraeus norvegicus. Lineage (NCBI taxonomy): Eukaryota > Metazoa > Annelida > Clitellata > Enchytraeida > Enchytraeidae > Enchytraeus > Enchytraeus norvegicus. Next base: position 2,372 of record JAQFZF010004962.1, read on the forward strand.
AACTGACTATGTAAAGCGCTGGGTGAAGCATCTGCATGTTGCAGCGCTATAGTATGGGCTCTATTATTATTTTCTTCTTTTTTCTGTTTCTTTTTTTTTACCCTGGGTGTAAAGAGCCCGGTGGGTTTTTTAAATCGATTCAATTAAGCACGAATTGAATCATAGCCCAGCTGCTCGAGATCTACTGGGTTAAAAGAGCCGCGAAAGCATACAGCGTTGAATCTTTGCAGAGTGATCGAGAGCCTTTGCCAAAGAAAAGAGGTCTCGCGCTGATTTCCAGTTTGTCTTGCACAGTGTCTGACAATGCCATTTATAAAGACAGCACCATCGGGATTCATCGGGCCCATCGTCTCCAAGCCACGGGAACAACCTCATACCCACGGGCCAAATCCTGATACTACTCTAATTTCCTGAAGCCGCAATTTCGGCAGCCGCACCTGCAGTGATTATAATAATAATAATTATTATTATTGTTATTATTTGCCTGCTTTCAGCAAATCTTCACAGAATATTTTATACAAGCAAGACGAACCAAGCCATTGGATACATCAACGCAGTAGTAATTCCGGTAAATTCCCTGATATTTATAATAAATAGGTTATCTTCTTATCCAATGCTTCTGCCCGATGACAGATCCAATACATATATTTCTACTCTCTTGCTCACTAATGAGCATACCATCCACAAAATGTCATTCTGTCCGAAGGGATGAAGGAATGACATACCTCTACAGCAGATTCCGAGGTAGGCACGAAAGATCACCTCAGACACTAAATTTATTTATTGTAAAAAGCAAAATATACACATGCTTACGAACATTTAAAACCTTGCAGCTTTCGGCTGGTTTATTCCCGAGCAGTGCGCTCTAACCATAACTTAGTCTATAAGTTTTACAATGTTTCCTGAGAACTCGAGAAAATTATCCATGTAATGGACAACAATCCTACTACCATTAAAATATATATAGATTTTTCATTATAATGCTTGATTCTTGATTGATTGATTGAATGCTTGATTGATCAATTGATCGATTGATTGATTGATTAGTCTATCACTCTCTGTCTCTCTCTCTCTTTATCTCTCAGTGCACTGCCTTACGTTTCATTACTTTTCCATTTGAAAATTGATTGATTGATTGATCGGTAGAGCGAGAAGAGGGATGCATACATAGCCACACAGATACCTTTAGAGAACACACTGGAAGACTTCTGGAGAATGTGTTTGGACTACAAATGTCGCACCGTAGTTTGTCTTACAACTGAGGAACAAGGGAGAACAGAAGTAAGAATTAGTTTTTATTGATTGTTTTCTTTTGAAAATATCTTTTTGCATGATGAATAGTTAATCCATTGATATATTACTTAATTGATATTAATTGATTTGCTTAATTGATTTTCTTAATTGATTGATAAATTAATTGATTGATGGAATGATTGAGGGAATGACTGAATGATTACCTGAATGCCTGATTGATTGATTTTCCGACGATGTTTCATATATCCTAGGATGAAAAAAAAGTTCATTAGCATTGGTTGATTGATTGATTGAATGGATGATTGATTGATTGATTGATCGATTGATGGATTGCTTGCTTGACTGATAGCTAGATTGATATATTGACTGAGTTACTGGTTAATTGACTAATTGGCTGTTGAATGAACGACCGATCGATCGATTGATTGCTTAGGGTTCATCTATAAAAGACGTCCGCAACGGGGGGGGGAGGGGGTCAAGAAGTCCAAATTTGTGCTGACGTCTTGTATGGACGTCCCCTAATATTGATTTACTGATTGATTGATAGGACTCAGATCTCAGGCGGCTTCTAGCAACAGATTGGATGACTTGTGGTAAGATTTCTGTTGGAGATTTTGCTATAAAACAGCAACAACAGAACAAGTCCGGTGACGTCACTAAGTGGTGCTCATCCTATGGTATTACAATTAGAGACGAAGAAAAAACAGAATCCAAGAGTGCAGACCAAACTGCCATATACGAAAATGCTCAGGTAGTCTTGTCGATATGTGCATACATTGACTGTACACTCCAATATTGGTTTAACGTCCGTTTCATCATCTTACGACGATATCAGGGACGTCTCCTACAGCACAAGCAATACAAACTGGTCCACTATACGCATTTAGAAAGTTACAAATGCTGAGAACAGGTCAGTCAAACACCGTGAAAATCCTTTAGTCAAAATGCTGACGAGAATGAAAAAATGACAATAATAATTTCAATCTAATAAAGATCGGTTGTTACGAATATACAGTGTGGAGCAAAAAAACAACCCCCTAGCGAAATCTCAATAATTTCTAAAAACTCAAGATTTCTAAAAAATATTTTACAGACGTCTAGAGGAAAATTTTTGACATCTACCCTCCAAATTTGGTTGAAAAATATTTGCAAATGAAAAAGTTACGGTGTTTAAACTACGAAAAAATCGAAAAAAAACAAATTAACAAAGCTTATCCCAGTATCGGTGGCACAAGAATGGATCGAACAGCTTGGTTCGGAATTCGCCAAGAAGGATTAGTGTCTACCAAACTCACGTGACATCAAACCTCTCGACTACCACGTTTGGAGAAAAATACGTTAGCGGTACAAAGTGTTCATTTCTAACAGGCATGTGCTCATGTGCTCTCCGGCCGGAATAGAGAGCACATGAGCAAAAAAAAACTTGGGCCACCTGAAGAAATAATATGTAAAACATGTGCGGTAGTCACGTGAAAAGCAATATATACCAAAAAAAATAATTGTAAACCAACAAACTAGGCTGAAATCAAGTCTATTCTGGAGGCAATCTGGGAAGGCTTGCCACATGCGGCCATCGACCTGGCTGTACTATCATTCCAGAAAAGGTTACGGGCGCATATTCGATGAGATGGCAGTCACTTTGAACACATATTCAAATAGAATCGGCACCAACAACGAACTGCCTTCTTTAATGTCACAATTCAATAAAAGAGAATGAGTGCCTGTTGAATAAGCTTTGTTAATTTGTTTTTTTCGATTTTTTCGTAGCTTTCGTAGCTAACTTTTTTATTTACAGATATTTTTCGACCAAATTTGGAGGGTGGATGTCAAACAACCTCCTCTAGATGTCTGTAAAATATTTTTTTTAATCTTGAGTTTTGACGAAATTATTGAGATTTCGCTAGGGGTTGTTTTTTTTGCCCCACCCTGTAATGAGTACAAAGAGCTATATGTAAATATATTAATTGAAGGAAATGCCTTCTTATATTGAGAGAGCCAATTTCCTTTCAATATTGAAGATTATTTGTTTCAACTGGTCCATTAATTGATTTCCTTGATAATGGATTGTGCCAAATGATGCAGCAATACAATATGGGTTTAACGTCCGTTTCATCGTCTGACGACGATTTCAGGGACGATAATAAGAGAAACAAAGAATATTTTTAATGGATCAATTGATTAATCAATCCATAGATATCCATTAAATATTAATCATAAATTAATCAATTCTTGATTGATTCACTGATTGATAGGGTTGTAAAGCGGGAGTGGAAGTTACAATCTTTCTCGCTAGTATCCCTTCTAATCGGTGCAACTTTAGTGACGTCATCTTGGACGTTCACAAGAATGTGACGTCATCAATTTGTGAGAACACGGATCAAGCTCCTATTGTTGTTATTTGCAGGCAAGAAACTCTCATTATATTACATGAATCTTTATTGCACTAGAAGACAGATAATGGGCACAATGTTTTATTATTCATATTAATCTCTCGTAATAATAATCACTTATAATAGTCTGCTTAATGTTTAACATTATTGTATGTTGATTTATTTTTACAGTGTATTTGGCTGCCCTGGGTGTAAAGTGCACTATAGTTTTTTTTGCATGAAAGAGCGGCTAATTAAGAATGGATTTAATCGTGACCCGGCTTCTGGTCTATCTTCTGGTTTAAAATACTGTTAACAAATAGTATACGATTGCGTATGTCTATAGAAATGGTAGATATTTATGAGACTCTCTTTTTATGCGCTCATGTGTTTGAATGCTTATTTATTGATTGATTAATTGGTTGCTTAAGTAATTGATTAATATTGACTGAGTAATTGATCGATCAATTACTCAATCAATATTGATTGATTGATTTTTTAAATTGATTAATTGATTGATTGATTGATAGAAACGGCATAGATCTGTGTGGTCCTTATATAGCCGCCTCTAAATGCCTGTCTGAGCTTCACTCTGACGACACAGCTGACGTCATTCAAAGCGTCCTTGACCTTAAGGCAGTTCAGCCACATTTCATATCGACTTTGGTAAAAATTATATTTTCTCTCTCTCTCTCCGTCTCTCTCTCTCTCTGTCTCTGTCTCTGTCTCTCTCTCTCTCACTGTCCTGTCTCCCTCTGTCCCTGTCCCTCTCTCTCTCTCTCTCTATCTCTCAGTGCACTGCCTAATGTTTCATAACTTTTCCATTTTTTTATTTCAAATAGACCTAAATATAATATAAACCTCCAATATGTAATTAGAACCTTAAAATTGACGTCTTAGTAAAAATTCATTTAACTAAAATAATTAATTGAGTTTAATGAAGATAACTTACTTGAAATTTTTCTCTCTGTTTTATGATTCATACAAAGCTAACGCTGTAAAGCTAAGTTTAACGTCCGTTTCCGTTTCGAATGATACTGTCAGAGACGGATCCGTCTGTAACTTGAACCCGTGACATCCTGCTTATCGAGCAAGCGTGTTACCGACTATGATATAAAACCGGGACATATGAAACCACCTGGACATACCCAGAAAACATGTGCGGTTGACATGTGCGGTATAAAAGAAGATTTAAAAAAAAAATTCTACTAGTAAGCATATTATTGCCGTTTTTCATTTCAACAGGAGGACTACGAGATAATATACAGGACTTTGGATCAATTCAGCAGACAAACAGCAATGTACGTTAACAGTGGGGTCACGAACTGAGAGACAAATAGGACAACTATGCATTTTGACTTTATAATATAAATCAATGAAGATTTGACGTTCGGTTCTTCACCCGAAGGCTATGTCAGGGACGAGGACATTGCCTTGTTTCTTCAGATTCAATCTGGATCTTTCTCATTACGTTCATCTATCTACAGGTAGGCTAGTTCTATCCGGCACCGTATAGGATCTGGTTTCCGTCATTCTTTACTATTATAGGCTACATACTTTCTGCTCAGTAGGTGTCTTTAGCCTATTTGAAACATACGTAATGTAGCAGTGTGCGAATTAGACGATTTCAAAATGGGGGGGGAGGACCATATATCCCTTACAATTTATATGTCAAAATGATAAAAATCCGACCTTCCAATCTTCAAAGGGGGGGGGGGGATTCCAACTCCCCGGTAATTCGCGCCCCGGTATGTAGTATGGAGGAAATATTGTTTTATATTATTTGAATCGTACTGGGGCTAGAATTTCAATAATTATATGTAACGGTACCGCTACTGTGATTCTATTAAATTTTTATTTTATTTATTCATTTATCACGTCACACATAGTACAATGTCAAAAGTCTCATAATCAAATACAAATGTGCGCATGATGGGAAATATAGGCCCACAAGTGGCGCTTACATATTCCGAGTTAAAAACAACTCAAATTATCGTGGATTACAAGTTACAAAGTAATAAAAATTGATGGTATCATAGGCAACATTAAAATACAAAGTCATGCAATAGGACTTATGTCGATATTTAGATAGACTATTTTGTATAAGAATATGAAATGTCAGATTACAAATACTACTACAAATAAGCGAAAGTTGCATATTATAATATATAATCGTTAAAATCAAACCCAGATCTAGCGATACACAACATTAAAATTGCATAAAAACAAACCAATATTAGTTAATAAAAGTTAGAATTTTCTTAGAGTAGGCCTTAAACTCCATAGTCATTATAGTCATAATCAGTTCTTAGGAATTTTCGAAAATTGTGATGATATTGCTCGAATGTGCAGAAACCGTCCTAATAGTAATAAGAAGCCTTGTGCTTCTGAACCATGAATCATGTCCAAACTGCTCGATATCAACTACTTGATTGATTGATTGATTATTTGATTGATTGATTGATTTATTTATAAATTCCAGTACGAAGCAGGATAGCCTCACTATGGTGACAGCTGTCTACCGCTGCCTCACCGAGTGTTGTCATGTTTGATGTTGTCATAATTGATTGATAGATTGATTGATTGATTGATTGATTGATACAATGAAAGATAATGTTGATTAGAGTTGACGTCTGTGATATCGTCGTCAGATGATGAAACTGACGCTTGAAAACCGATTGGATGTCTCAGTCGGTAACACGCTTTCTCGATAAGCAGAATGTCACTGGTTTGAATCCCAGCCGGGTCCGTCTCTGACAGTATCCATCGATAAGGAGGCAGACGTTAAACTAAGTCTTACAGCTTTAACCCATATCGGTATGCATTTATCGGTATCGGTATTTATCGGTATGCATTTATCGGCATGTGTATTTGCAGGACAGCAGGAGTGTTCTGGTGGTTGAATGTTGTCTGTAGTTGCACATCCCGCTTAGGACGTCCCTGACATCGCCTTCGAGTGTGCAATCGGACTTTAAATCCTCATTGATTGATTGATTGATTGATTTTTTAAAACTTTTTTATTATTACCCTGGGTGTAAACAGCCCGGTGGGTTTTATAAAAAGCGATTTATTAAGAATGGATTGAATCGTGGCCCGGCTACTCGAGATCGATTAGATTAAAAGAGCCGCGAAAACAAACCGCATTAAACCTCTGCAGAGCAATTAAGAGCCTCTGCCAAAGAAAAGAGGTCTCTCGGTGATCCCGGGTATGTAGCGCAATCTGTTTGCCTATTGATTGATTGTTTGATTGATTGATTGATCGATTGATCGATTATATTATATTAGTCGTACTTGTGCAGGGTAAGAAGCTGCCTGAGGTACCACGCCTCCTGGCGAATGACTCTGGTGACGGGTGCCTCTATGACGAAGTGAGCGATGAGGACGAGGCGGCTGATATGGACACTGGTGAGGGTAATCGACAGGTGGCGACACATGTGAGTCTTGGGCGGCGTAAGCAGAAACTATCTAGAGATCTTTCTGATTGTGTGATTATATGTCAGAGCGCATCGTTCAAGAGCTTTGAGCACACAAAGGATACCTGTAAGTGTTAGAATCAATCAATCATTCAATTAATCAATCAATCAAGCAATTAATCAGTTCGTCGCAAGCAGAAACTGTATATGGATTTTTATGACTGTGTCATCATGTCAAAGTGCTTCAAGAGCTTTGAACACACCAAGGCTACTAAGTCTTGTCGGTATTCCAATCAGTCAATCAATCAATCAGATTATAAGCAGAAATTATCTAGAGATATCTCAGATAGTGTGGTTTGGTAGTCCAAGCGCTTCGTTCAAGAGCTTTGAACATACCATGCCAACGTGTATGGCAACGAGCCATGGCAACGAGCCATGGCAACGAGCCATGTATTTAAATCAATCAATAGTTCAATTAATTAATCATAGAATGAATCAATTAATCAGTTAATTTATCGATCAAGAAATCAATCCATCAATTCATCAGGGCGTCGTAAGCATAGGCCGAGACTTTCGAGAGATCTGTCGGGCTGTGTGATTATAATGTCGAGGCTCTTCGTTCAAGAGCTTTTTTTGCAGACGATGGCTAGTGCAAGTTATAATAATAATAACGGGAATATGATGGGTCAGGAAGCATCAGATGCTTGTTTAAGACGCATTTTGCTATCAACGATCAAATATCATTTAGCGATCAACGATCCCACGTGTACGTCCGAGATGTTACTCTCTGATCGGCTCTACCGGGAGTTGAACCCC
>JAQFZF010004963.1:0-10222 GCA_034695365.1 Enchytraeus norvegicus
ATTGGCCTTGCAATTGTATTTTGTAATTCAAGCACTAGTGTACACGTGTGCATAATTCTGCACATTATTTCTCTGCCTGTAACCAATTTATTCTGTAGAAACTGAATGAAAAATGATCCCATCTGTCAAACTTTTCTAACATCTGATATTAGATAAGTCTGTGTCCTGATAAAAATAGCCAAAAACCGTCATTTAACGTCAGTTTTGTGACCCAACGGCTACATTAGTAATGGGTGAGCCCTGGGATTCGAACTGTTGGCGGGTGAGCCCTGGAATTTGAGCTGTGAACCTATGGAGCCCGAGTCGGACACTTAGCCAAAGTGCTGCAAACAAAGCCTGTGGAATTAGATTACATGGAAAAAGTAGATAAATTTGTGTTTCAGTAAGCGTAGTCAATTGTACATGGGTATTTATGGATATGTAATTGTGTATATAAAATGTATATGTTATGTATTATCTATGTATATTTTGTATTTTTTATATACTGTATGCATTTGATGTCATTTTGTACGTGTGATTTTCAAGTATAGATTAGACACTTCTATGTAATAATTATTAGTGTTCCAATGAAATAGCAGGTCTAGCTTTAAAATCTTTTTTTTTGTATTTCTGTTGACATTTGTGTTGTGTTGTTTAGTCTATTGTTAGATTGTCTACCTCTTGATCGCTAGGTTGAGGTTCGAATCTCAAAGTAAACCCAGTTGAACTTGAAGTGAAATATTATATGGTTTTCCATCAAACAATATTTAGGCATGAAAATAAATTGAACCAGATCTGAGATCCTATATGTTGTTGTTTAAAATGTTTACAAATTATAGTTTACGATATTAGAACAATAGGGTGTTATCAGATTTTAGTTGTAACTTCATTTGACTCGTTTTAATAGAAAGCTATGCAATTTAAATTATGTAGAAGACTGAAGTGTGTAGATGTAGGTGGCACAAAAAACATAATTCGTGTGCTTAAGATGATATTAAATATTTTACGAAAACCTTTTACATGTCTGTACTACAGGGTGATGCAAATATCGTAATGACAGTAATTACAGGGTGTTGCAAATATCATGAGCTATTTTAAGTTGAATTGTCATCTTTTGAGTAAAAGCTTTCTGAATTAGCAACTCTTGAAGCCGTAATTCTAGGGGCCAGTTTTCGGAAGCGTGGTAACACTCGGTTCCTTAGAAACAAATCCAATCATTTCCTTTATTGATATATTTTTGCATATAAAATATGTTCAAAAACTTAGTTTCTCCCCCAATCGCTTGACTGTACGATGGTCCTAAATCTGCGATGCCAAGTCGATGCATAAATCCTGCAATTTTATAATTAAATGGCTTTTCGATTGTGGCTGTTTATGTTTACTAATATTTTCTGGCACTGTACTAGCAGTAATTTAACTTTAAAATTGTAAATTTCAGTTGATTCTATTTTGACAAATTAATTTAACAATCTGTGCATATTGCATGATTCAACTCTCCTTTCTTCACTCAATAAATATGATTGTAGTTAAGGTAATTTGATTGATTCATTTGTTAGGATTACCTAACTTTGATATTTATACTTTCTTCTAGATCGAGTTTATGTGTGAAGGATTATATCTAGTACATAGGACAATAATAAATATTATTGCACAATAAGCATATCTTTGATGTCAGTATAAGGTTTATTTGTTAGTTATAGAAAGTTGATTTGTATTAAATCATATATCTGTCATGTTTTTCATTAATTGTGTTTTTATTTATTTGATGTAAATCTTCGTATATTTGCTAATATTTGTGTAGAACGATGTATTGTCTACTAGCATAGTACTGCATCTATTTTATATTTTCCTTTCACGCATAACTTATTCAAGCTTCTATTTTTAATTGGGTTAGCAATTATTTCAGTGTGCAACTTTTTATATTTGCTAACATGACTTAAGTGTCTTTAAGTGTATTAGACTTTTAGTCATTTTACATCTTCATTATTTCTATGTGGCACTATAATACCTATTTATGTATCATTCTCTTTAGATATTTATTGATTTTTAAGCTTGTGTGTTCTAATAGAAATATATATTCGATAGTTCATATGTTTATGATGACATGTTATTTTTACCTGTTGAATCGGGATAATTAAGAATGTACCAACAGTTACTTCACTTGTTCATATAAGACGAATAACGCAGATACTGTAAGTTACTGGAAGACAAATGTAATATACTCAGAATATATAATATTTTCTTGTAGATAGCTTAGTTTGAGGTGTTTTGAAAGGAAAAATTTGTGCTGAAATCAGTGTGTTTGATTGATTGATGTGCAAGCTTAATGATTGATTGATTGGTTGATTGATTGATAGATTGACTGATTGATTGCATTGCTATGGCTGAATTTGTATCTACTCAATTGTTGGTCAGCATGTAAAGTTGTAATCCTACATTTAACGCAGGCTTCCCTATCACAATGACACTGTCAGAGACAGACCCGGCTGGGATCCGAGCACGTGACCTCCTGCTTCTCAGGCAAATCAATCAATCAATGGCAATTTAACGTCCGTTTCATCATCTGATGACGACATCAGGGAAGTCGTCAGATGCAAACGCCTAGATTCTTCAGCTACGACATACATGTATTTATGATGTATATAATGATATTTATACTTTATTTATGTGATTTTCTGCTGTGTAGTCTTATTGTTGTTGTTACTGTTGTTGTTGTAGTGTCTGTGTTGTACTCACTGTTGCCATGAAGCTGTATGTCTGTCTGCTTCTACTACTGTGTTCTAGAATCTCTCATTAGATGTATGTGTACGTGTCTCAATAAACGTGAAATAATTCTTCATTGTTAACAAGATCTATTTATTCATTGATTTATTTCGATCGCTCATGGATTATGGAAGATGGGTCATTGCTGGTTCATTGGCGTCGCCAGGATTTATGGTGAGCCGGTACATGGATTATCTTCATCAGAATTGACCAACCGATAAATGTGCGTGTTCTCAAGAGGCGTGTAAACCAGATACGGCTGTGGATAGTTGATAGCTATGTAGCAATGACTTCTGTGTTATAGGTCAATAATTGGTCGCCAAAATACCAGACATTTGCGAAGGTCTAGCCGTGTTGGATCCGGAAAACATAAGAATAGACCAACTGAAAGCCGCACGTGTTTCGTAGAAGCTGACTAACGCAGTCACTGGTTAAGGAGACTCCTCAGAAAACAGAATTGCCTTCAAGAAAGTGCAAACTCTACAATTCTATGCTATGGACCTGCCTTTAGGCAGTTTACCGAGAAGGAGAGTCTGCTAAATTGGTTGTGGCCTTTTGCTGCATGGCCACTTGCCTCTTCATTATCCACTTATCGCTAGTAACTGTCATTTTGCTAAGTGCAACGTTTTATAGGAATAGTCAATAAACTGATATAGACTAATAGACTAATAATAGTCAATAGACTCGATACCATTTAATGCATTAATGGTGTTGAGCAATGCGCAAATCAAGTGGTTTAATACAGGAATGCTAAAAACCATAAAACCAATCCAAGGATGTATAACTAATTCAACATGACTATACACTTCTCCAATTTAATAATAATAACAAAGCTTAACGTCCCTTTTCTCATCCAGGGTTGACGTCAGGAGCGTCATTAATTTATTATTCTCCTGTATAGTATGGTTTCCTCCATCAATCAATGAGGATTAACGTCCGATCCCGTATAAAAGGCAAATGTACGATAAATCATGGAGTGGCAGAGAAAATAACAAAACACAAAACAGCAATTAGAAACGGAAACTAGTTTATACTCTTTCTACCATGTGTGAACATTATAATATCTTATGCAATCGAAGATAAAGAAGAAGAAAGAGAAAGGAAGAATGTGGAACAAGATGATTTAGGGTGTGGTTGTAAACAAACAAGTTTGTTTTTACTTTTATATTTCTATTTTTAATATTGTGCCTAATTATAAAGTTAAATAATAATATTTATTATCACGTATAATCAAGTTGTAATTGTTTTATATTAAATAGTATGTTGATTAACGAAAATTTTATTTACTGATTTTCTTATGGACCCATTCCGGATTATGGTTAGGCACTGCTTAGTGGACCTTTTGAAATGCTTAGCGAATTGGCATTCACTTCATAGTGTTCGACGTTGTTGTGGACGACGTAATCACTCCAGGTTTATTTCTATCGCGAAGTTCATAATAGATGCAATTTAGTTAATTTTGCTATTTTCGGAAGCAATATATCAGACTTCGTATTAAATCTCTTGACGAAAGTCAGGCGGGGCTCTGTAACAAATATCTAGTTTACTCCAATAGTAGTAGTAGTGCATGCTCGTATTGGCCACAGTGACGCGTTTTCTATCTGGAAGTTATTTACCAGAATTTACCAGAACTGCTACCAATACTCGATCCAGCACACTCAACTACTGCTAGTTAGGTAGCAGGAACAGGGAAGAAAGTTAAAAGCTTATTTCAATCCCCAACCAAACTTAATTACATCATCAATCTTATTCTTTAAACTATTCACAGACACAGCACTAACTACCTCATCAGGCAGAGCATTCCACCACTCTGAAGAAAAAAGAGAAGTTGCCAGCATCAGTCCTTACTCTCTATCTCTCTCTTCAGGTACCATGGCCATTAAGGACGTATGCGATCATGGCTCTCCAACTTTGTTAATCCCTTGTAGTGCGCAGTATGTTTATCACTGTTATATTCTTCATTTCTTCCTCGGGTAACTGAGTTCGCTTCCAGTTGCATAGACTCTTCATAATATATATCTGGCTAAATTAGAAAGTTCTACATGATAATAGTACTGCATTCTAATTGTATGCTATATTAAATGGTGTATCAGTGGTCAGCTAGATAGGATACTTTTGTGTCCTCTCTGACGGCCGGTTGTCTGCTCGTTTGTGTGTTTGCTTGTGTGCTGGCTTGTGTTTTTCGTTTATTTTGTAAATTTTTTGCATGACTGATTGTCTACTTGTCATGTATAAGCTTACATTGTCTATATTGATTGATTGATTAATAAAGCATAGTTCTCTCTCTCTCTTTCGTGGCCTACCCCTACTTCTTGTGCTTTGAATTTTTCCATGGAGTATCAAATCTTCCAGCCACTCTTTCCTCATTACATGTCCCAAGAATTCAAGTTGTCCGTCTTCTAATGATTTTCGTCAATTTCTTGGTGGTATTCGCTCTTCCCGATGCTGTTTCGTTTGTAACATGATCAATATATGATATACAAAGCATTCTTCTAAGAAACCACATTTCTGCTGCTTTTAATCTTTCTTCCATTTGAACAGATATTGTCCAACATTCACATCCATAGCTAAGTATAGATATAACATAACATTCAAGAACTCCCTTTTTGATTTCCATAGATATCTTTCTATTTCTGAGAATATGTTCCAACCTCTGAAACGCTTCTTTTACTAGAGCAATCCCTCTTTTGATCTCGAAGTCACATTTTCCGCTGCTGTTATAACACTACCTAAGTAAATGAATTTCTGTACTTGTTTTATCAATGTTCCTTCAAGATACAGTTCGCAACTTGGACTGTCTGTTTACTTATCACCATACAATCAGTCCTTACACTAGGTTAAATAACTTATATAGATCTATGACCTCTCAAATAGCTAGTTGAAGACGTGAATTAGTGTGGAATTGATGGTTAAATGCAGAAGACTGATTGTGATGAATATATATAGGCAGATCTATGAATGGGTTCAAAGGGTGTAAAATATAGATTAATTATGGGAAAATAGAAGCTATTTTATAATGGGAAAAGATACTTTTATATTATTACATTTTGTCTGCTTTTGAATAGATTCTAGGCTATTTATTCCCTCTTTTCGGCCAGTTTGATCTCTGACATCAGCTTTGGATTAGAAAACAGGCTTGAAACTCTTATACATTATCCTTTGTACTGCATAATAATTAATTTGTGTTTATTTTATATTTTAGATAAAACTCTACTGAACACTTCATTTGCAGAGTGTGAACTTATTTAAAAATACTTAGTTGATTAAAAAGACAGAGTGAAAATATTTTCCATAAATCAGACAATATGGAAGAATTAAATTCTACTGTTCATAAAGATACTCAGATTGTGCTATTAAATGGTGCGACTGTTCCAGTTTCAATTCCATTCAACTTTCAGGTAAATGACTGGTTTATTTCAGTTCTTAATAATTTGTAATTATTCAGAGTTATTTTTATTTTCATCTTCTAGATTTAATGTAATCTCATTTTTAGGTTAAATACATGTGCCAATGATTACCAATAACTTGCATCTTAACTTTAATCCTGATTTTACCTGAAGATATGAAACTATTTTTCTTCGACTTTCTGATGGACAAATTTGTCATGTATTTGAAGCTGATAGATTAATTGATTGATTGATGTGTTTATTGATTTATTGATCGTTTGATGTATTGATTGATTGATTGATTCAGGTTCTCGTAGAAGAAATCGTAGACTGTCCCGAAGCTGATTCAGATTCTCAGGACATTTACGTAGATGTAGCCACTGATAACACGCCCAGCAATGACAGATTACAGGGTCCTGCAATTGAACAGACATCAGCTTCATCTATAAAATTAAAATGTAACTATTGGCAGTTCTGTTTTATTTATTTTTTGCATTCATTGGATAAGATTAAGTACTTTAAAAAGACAACATTTTCTTACTACGGAATATTCAGTGGAAGCAAATTCAGTAGATTAGGTCTATACACCTTGTTCCATAACTACCGAGATCGCTATATGTTTTAGATTTCTTACCCAAGTAATAGTAAGTTTTCTTTGATATATTTGGCACGCATCACCATGGACCAATTTGTAATACATATTGAAAATGCCAAGTGAATTGAACGCATAATCACAGAGTTATTGCATTTTGTGCATAGTACCTAGTAAAGTCTTGGTTCCCAATATGGAGAGAACAGCATAACATTATGCTCATTATGCCTATTGTTACCGTATAATTATGAGGCGAACAGTTTGCCGATGTCGCTAAACCCCCATCCCCTGTTCTCTCCATATTGGAAATCAAGACCTTACTAGGTGCCACGCGGAAAATGCAATATCTCGGTGATTATGCGTAAAATTCTGTTATAATTTTCAATATAGATTACAAATAGGCCCCTGCTGATGCATGCCAAATAACACAGGCAACGCACTATTACTTAGGTAGAAAATCAAAAATATATAACGGTCTCGGAAGTTATAGAACACGGTGTATATCGCTCAATTTTGATTGCATTATCTTTCGCGGGAAACCTGATACCTTTTTTCTATCATAAGTGGAAATTGCGCTCACATTTACCTAGGGTCGGTTTCTAAACTTTATATCTGTGGTGATTGATAGACAATGGTGCCAATTCACAGATAAATTCAACAATTTTTATAACATGGAAAAGATAGAAAATTATTTTACACCATCGGTCTGAAAAACCTGACCTGAAATTTAGAAATTAACCCTAGAAGAACTGAAATTTATTACACATTCAATGTACTGCTGGAGGGCTAATAAAATTCCACTCAGCTTTCACTGATTTCATCTTTCAGAGGAAACATGAGAACTTTTGCCGTCATGAATGAAAGATCAGGCAGTAGATCAAGGATCTTGATGGCCTCCATTGATATCTTGCGCCCTTCTTGCTTGGTGCCCACAGTCGTAGAGCGGGTGGAGTTAGCGAGCAGGTTCTGGATGGATACTGTGGATGATATAACAGAGGTGACGCCATCTGGCGATGTGCTCTCCAGAGACTCTAACAACTCCTTCTCTTTCTGACTCGCTGTAACACAGGCACATAAATGGTCATGAATTCACAATCAGCTATCAATCAGATATTCTAAATTGATCAATGTATTTCTAAATGCCGCTCTGTGATATGCCACGGTGGCGCCAGATATGATTAATACCTCTTTATCTTTCTGACTCGCCGTCCAGAAATTTGTATTATACAACTTTTACATCTCGAAGGAGATTCAGTGATTCTATTATAATTTACATGAATTAAAACAATATTGTGAACTATTTAACATAATATATTATGTAGGCAATAATAAAATAAGTACAGTGTTACAATCGTACGGCTAATCTTATTCAATCTTTCTTTTTCTCATCCGTATATTTTCACGCATGACATACGCACAGCACAAAATTTGAATAGTATGTTTATATACAGTGCTTAATAAGTAAAATAGCAGGCCTACAGTTCAATGTAGAGTGCAAAGCTACCATAGTCTGTAACATACTATCGATGCATGCAATAGAAACAACATAAAAAAAATAAAGTGTGAGAAATTGAGAATGCAGAAACCTAACCAATCGAATATGTATGCTGTAATGATGACAGCATAAATAATAATTAATAATTGTATTATAATATTTATTATTTCAATACAATAAATTGTTTCTCCATATTTGATCCTGTCCCACCTTCTCAACCCGAAGTAGCAAACTCAACATTCACTACTTTCTTCCTTTGAAGAAAGTAGTTATCCATGAAATCATTGTTTTCATGAATAAACACACTTGCATCTTTTCTCTTTCAGCAAATACAAATGCTTTCCTTTCTGCTTTTGGACGAGCAACTGTGATCCATGCTGTCTGAGACGTCCCTCATTTCATTGTCATATGATGAACCGGACGTTAAACTGTTTTTTGAATTGTTATTTGAATTCAATTTAATACAATTAAATTGTTATTTGATACAAAGTTAACCCAACTAAAAAATTAAAAAACTGAATTAATATAAAAAATAAGAAATAGAAGCAAGTTTGTAGTTCAAATGCACAAGCAAAACATCATAAGAAAAGTCCAACAATATACTTGCAATAAAACAGGACAAACAACTAAATAAGAAAATAAGAAAAAAATTACAACATAATAATTCTAGCTCTTATTGTCTGAAGCAACACAAAATAAATGCAAACTAGTTTGGAAGCGAACCTACATTAACATGCTGACAGATAACACCAAGCTTTTATGTATGCAGTATAGGCACAAACCTGCAGAGGCCCCTGCTAGGCCCAGCGAGTAAGTACTGGTTGCAAAAAAATCTAGATCAAGCTGGAAGGTGCTTGCGTCTAGAAGGGATCAAAAGGCAAATTACAGATATTAGTACAAGACTATAAGACTATAAGTGTACTGCTAGTATAAAATATCTAGCTACTCAGTCAGTCAAATCAATAAATTCAACAGTAAATTAATCAGTCAATTATTGAGCATTTAAATGCATCAGTATATATCAGGAAATAGGAAATGTGCTTAGTGCCTAAATACAGCAGAGCTAAAATTAACAAAAGGGAGATTGTAAAATAGTACATTAACAATATCTAGCCACTCAATTCAATTAATCAATTGTAAGGCAAATCCTCCCCCCCCTCCCCTCCTTTGAGGGCTATTTGCGAAACCTGTAGAACAACAGTGAAGTGCCAGACTCGGGTTCAATTGGTTCACGGTTAGAGTCTCAGGTTTCGCCCGTTACTGATATAGCTGTTGGGCAGCAAAATTGTCTATCAGATTCAGTTTCATTATAAAGGAAATTAAATACTGCATATTTTAAATAGTATATCCCATTTCTTATATAATTTATTATATAATACACTATATTTATACATTATTGATGCATAATACCAATTATCATAACTTCACAACACTGACTTGGGAACGTGCGTGCAAGGACCTGCAAGGATGCAGCCAACATATTGACCAAATGATCAGTGAATCAACATAGTTCACAACCATAAGGTAGCTTATCTGATCAATCAAGCAGGTAATCTATCAATAAAGTAGTACCAACCATCTCATATAAGAAAATGTAAATCAGCAAAATGTTTACATTCACAATAG
Organism: Enchytraeus norvegicus; assembly: GCA_034695365.1. Lineage (NCBI taxonomy): Eukaryota > Metazoa > Annelida > Clitellata > Enchytraeida > Enchytraeidae > Enchytraeus > Enchytraeus norvegicus. Next base: position 9,842 of record JAQFZF010004963.1, read on the forward strand.
TATCAAAATTGTAAGAATTATATTACCAGTCATAACGAAACTTGGCAAAACCTGATTGTACTAACAAAGGTGGTATGGGAACAGTGGCGTAACTACGGGAGGCAGTGGAGGCAGTCGCCTCCGGGCGCCAGGCCAAGAGGGGCGCCTGAGGGGGGACTCGCAAAAAATCACCAACTTTGGATTCGATTTTTATTATTTCACCTTTTTACATTTAAGACAGTGATTCAATTTTATAACTTATTTCTCTGACCCAAATTGCACCAAAATAACAATTATTCGATGAATTTATAAGTCTACTTTCCACAAGAAACCCTTACCATTAATTGTTGCCCCGCAATTTTTTTAAATTGCGCATTTAAAAATATCCTGCCCCCGGGCGCC
>JAQFZF010004964.1:0-10222 GCA_034695365.1 Enchytraeus norvegicus
ACAAGAACAAATACAAGCGTTAATAACTAATAATTTTGCATTATCACAATCTAATTAACTAAACCTGAGCACTGTGTAAAAGCTCAAAAAGAATGAGCTAAATCGGTAGCATCCTAGACTTCTAAATACAAAATACAATACGGGTTTAACGTCCGTTTCATCATCTGATGACGATATCAGGGACGTCAAGAAGGTCACGGGTTCAGTTTCCTGCAAGGTCCGTCTCTGACAGCACCACTGTGATGAGGAATCAGACGTTAAACACAACTTTGATTCTACTATTGTAGTAGGTTTAAGATATTTAATGAAGGCCTTACCGGAGTGAGTGAAAGTTTATGTCTCGCTGGCTTATTGGTAGCATCGTGGATTCCTGAACATGACGTATGGGATCCAAATCCCGGTGGAGCCGATCAGAGAGTAAAATCTCAGATGTACCAGTGGGATGGTTGATGGTTTGCAAAAGCATGCAAAATGAATCTTATATTAGCGAAATATATAAATCTTATAAATATATAAATCTTATATTAGCGGTCTTGATAGCGAAAAACAATTTTTAGGATTACATTAACTCACATGAAGCGCACTATATGTATTATGTACATATTTAATCTTACTATACACGGATTAAAGGCGTTTTGAGTTGCTCTCGAAACCCAGAGGCGCTTTCAGCGGTGGACCTGACTGGGATTCGAAATCGCGGTGGATAAGAAATATATATAGGGACAAGAACAGTATATACATAATCACAGCAGGTACAATGTACACTGCTACACATTCAAACACACACTTGCTTAAATATAACCATGGGAATATTATGCATGCGAATATATGATTATATAATAGGCCTCTCTATCTCTAGTACACTGCCAAATGGCAGGTCCAAGGTACCTATTCTGAAACACCGTCTGCTATCACACTCACTAATGAGCATTCCATCGATCATCAAGTTGATCCATCAAAAAGGTCAAGACTTTACCAAACCTAAAATGTAACCTTTTTCTTGGGAATATATATTCTGACTTAGGAGGTGTTTCCCGTTACCTTCGTCAGTATAAAAATATCTGCGTTAGTTGGCCTTACAAAACATGTGCAGTTTTCCGTTGCTCTATTCTAAAGTTTCCCGGATCCAACACGGGAAACTTGACGCCGACCTCAGAAAAGTCTTGATCTAGTGAATTTCACGACCCATGTGAAGATAAAGTAAACCATTAAATATGTAAATTACGCGCAATTTAATGAAATCAAATAAAAGTAAAAACAATCATAGCAACTAAAACTGTCACGGTACGAGACAACATTATTTGTCTAACAAAACGTGAAATCTTGTGACAGTAACAAATGCTGCAATGAGGAAGCATTACAACAGGAAACTTATACCAAAAACTCTAAAAAACTATCGTTCTCTTGCAATCTGGTGCAAATTCATTCAACAAATTAGTGCTAATTAAATGCTTTACCAAAGTCAAAATCCTATATTAAGTTCTTCAGAATCCAGATAGGTACTAGGAATACAAACAATGAAATTTAGAAGTAAAATGAGCATGGTTATTGGTTAGTCTACTACTACATCTTAAAGTTGTCACTTTAAAAAAACAAATACCATAATGTAAAGGCATGCTTAATCAAAATGACCCTTGATTTCATTATTTTCTGTAAACATGTACAACTGTCATGTGTGTTAAAATAAACTAAAATTACTATTATCCATTAATCCACAACGTCTAGCATCAGTTTCTTTATTCACGAGTGATCATGGGAAACAGTAAAAGCCAATGAGAGTGTAACATCAAGTTGATCTCCCGAAGGCACAACTAGCAATAAACTCGAACAGTACTCAATCTATAAAACCTTTGGTACACGGTCAGAGTGTGTTAATCACTTTACCAAAGAGTCTCGCTAAGTAGATATGCTAGTTATTTTTGCCCCGAATCGTGTTTTACGATATGAAGCAGTACTAAATACAAATTATTCTTATTTACATTGTAGGTAATTACATACACTTGATAACATATACTCAGTCAAAATTAAATACAGTTTAGTTTATATGGATATTTACATTACACGACAAAAACTGTAGTTTTGAGAAGAGAGTTGAGGGATTATCTCTCTTTCTCTCTCTCTCTATCTATTTCTCTTTTAACATATTTTGATATACATCCCTCACTCAAAACTCAAACTCTTTCTCTCTCTTACTATCTCTTACTGGTTTTCGCTCACAAACTCCGTTAATGTCTTTCTCTCTCTCACTATGTCCTCTCGCAAGACGGCTCAGCAGCCCCCATATCACAAGTTCTCTACTGTTGAGGTCCAGACAGAACGATCTTTGACCTGAAGTTCATGATGTCCTGGTAGATCAGAGCTAATACATAGAAAATACAGCACTTAATTAATACAGCACTTAATTAATTAATACAGCACTTAATTAATTAACAAGAATTCATATAATAATAATAATATTTGTTTATGCAATCAATATTAGAATCGCAATATTCATTGAGCATAAGGACTTGGCATTGTTGTTGCCAATTGTTGTCATTGTTATTCACCAAGAGAATCAGCTATATCGAGTGCGGTTAAAGTTATATAAAGTTTATTTATACAATTTTTTCGATAAAACGTTTAAAGGCAAGTGTTTACTTGACTGCTTGGTCATTTTGACAGTGGTTTTACACAAATAAACATAGTGCTCTCTCTCCCTCTCTCTAATATGAAGTCCAGACCAGAAATCTCGACCAGAGAATAATTCTAAATTAAAAATGCTCGATATCATCGATACAATGATGTTAGGGACGTTGCTAGATATCATCATGAGAAATCATTGCACTGTAATGTGTGAGTTTGTTGACCAACCTTTCCACACGCTGGCGGCGGCATCCCTGTCCTCAAAGGATTGATCATAAGGCTCTGAGGTAGGCTCGTCCTCAGGGTCAGAGTACTGCTTCAGGTACTCGTGGGCCAGGGCCTGTGTGGCCGTTATGCGAGTATCTGGGTCAAGGTCAAGCATCCTCTCAAGTAGGTCAATAGCTGCGGGATAAACAAACACAATAACAGCTTAACTTTGTTATCCCAATAGATTTGAGGAAAATAATATTAGCAAAATTAGAAAATGCAGATGATACTAATACAACAATACAAAAAATTGAATTGAAAAAAGAAATAGAAAATACAGATGGAATTAAGACAACAATACAATAAATAGAATTTTAAAAATAATAGAAAATACATATGGCATTAGGCCAACGATACAAAACATAGAATAGTTTAAGCATAACGGGGTATTGAGACACGACTATACGAGTATCTGGGTGAAAGATTAGGCCCAGATTCCTGAGTAGGCTTCAGGGCAATTAAGAATTTATCCTACCGACAACTGCGCATCTTCGTAAGAGGCGACTGAAGCAGATGGTGTTCTTTACAATAATATTGAAATAAACTCCATTTTAATTCAATATTTCTGATAACGGTTGATCCACTTTTGCAATACACCATCCAATTAATTAATAGATGATCTATGATTCTATTATAGATATATTATTCATTATGGTATTATATTCATACCGAGAGGCGTAGCACCACGGAAGACCCTGCGGAAGTCCTGTTTGACGCTGGGGCGTAGGGAGGCGATAAACTTCCTGGCCTCCTCACTAGTGATCTTAGCAAGCAGGGTGGGGCCAGGCTTACCCAGCAGGGCCATAGTCTTCTTCAACTGGTCTATGTCTGAGGGTGCTAGGGTTAAGGGTTTTACATGCTACTACAATAGTTACTTAACATTCTTTAAACAAGATTTCATATTAAACCACTATAATTTTAACATCACAATTTTCAATTGTTAATTAATTAATCGTTAATTGTTAATGTCTAACATCATGTCTACACAGTGCTCATCAAATGAGAGGATTGGAGAGGGTGCATACGTTCAATAAATCTTATTTATTGGATGTTCAAAAGAAAGGTTTTGGTAAAACGATTAAAAATGTTTGGTGCTCACACTAATATTACAGATGCATCGAATTTGTGCGCTTTTTCCAATACTTTACATATTCGCTAAAATGCAAGGTTTCACAGAACTTTAAATATTTTAATGAGAGCTGGTAAAGGATACGATCATTTCCAGGGAAGAGAGGAGTTCCAGTGATCAGTTCAGCCATTATACAACCAACTGACCAGATATCAGCTACAAAACAAACACACAAATGTGCAATATATCACCAACAATACGGAAAAGAATCTATCAGGAACAAAACAAACAATAAATCTGTAGGCTATAATATTCTAAATCAAATGTTAAGGGAAAATATTTGAATATCTCACATTTTTTAACCGATAATAGGTTAGAACCGATAAGAAATTATGTTAACATCCCTAGTTCTGACTACTGAGGACGTCTAAAAATGATTACTAGTGGATATAATTCCAGAGAAAACCGGTTTGATTGTGGGGTATCCAATTTACCATTACAGGGGTCCCAGCTCAAAAAATAGAATTTCAGGACAAAGTTTTGAGGAAATTTCAGGACAATTTCAGGACATTTTCTTCGGCGAAACAAACAAATTCGGCAGCCTCCTTCTCCCATTATAGTTGCTCCAATCCTCCCTTTTAGTGTGTAGACACTCGATTTTCAATATCTGAATTTGATTAACTTTTTTTAATTTAAATTTAATTTAAATTTATTTTTTTAATGTTTCCACAAAACAACAACAACTAATAATTGCAACACATGTAATATTAATATCAGAGGAAATGTGTACAAAAGCACAGTCTACAAATTATTGCAAGATTTACACTTAATTAAACTAATACCAGCAACAAAATTAATGTTAGCATTGAAAAGAACACATGCAACGTAATGCTTAGGAGGTTAAATATGCCTGCTCACAAACTTTCAATTCAATCGAGTGTCAAATTTGAAAATAAGTAAAGTCATTCTTGAACTAAAACAAATTCTATACAATATATTCTGACACTCTACAGTCCTTACTCATGCTTATAATTTATTGCATGCCTATAAAACTTGATTAACGTTACGCATTCTTTTTCTTATTACATGCAGGTGCATCCTCTGTGTAGCCTGCTTCTAATTTGCCCCTCAGTATCTTTTGATTATTAAGTAAGTACTGCTTCCAGCTTCTTTGACCCTAACTGTAATTTTTCATTAACGATTGAAGCATCATCTGCGCTACTTTTGCGAATTGCATATTCTTTGAATCTATAGCTGCCGACATTTATTGTGAAGCTACGTTGAAAAGCTCCTTCGCAGCTTCTAGCTATTTCATCTGTTCTATTCAAATTTATTTTCCTCTCTGAGTTGAGCAAGAGCAGAATTCTTCTTCTTCGGTATATATTTTTCTTCCTCTTGCTGTTTTTCAAGATCAATCTTCTACTGAGGTGCTACTGCCTCCTGTTTGCATTATTTCTCCAAATATAACTGATATTCAGAATGTGCCTTTCTCGCTCCATCGATCATGTCTTTGTTTACAGGCACTGCAGTTATTGATCCAAAGATCCTAATTTAGTCCTTTACTGTCCTTTCAAAATAATTGTTTTTTCTGCCTTGTCTGTCTTTGCCTAACAATGCCCTGTTAGGAAAAGACAGTTCTACAAACTGTCTTTGCCTAACAAGGCATTGTTAATTGAGAAACCACGTTCTGGAATTGAATTGCTGTGGGATAGAGCTAGAGCGGCCTTCGTAACATAAGCCAGATTATCATATTTCCACCCATTCATCATCTGACGACGAGACATCAGGGACGAATGTCTCTGATGTCTTCGTCGTCATATATTGGCGAATGTCTTCAGAATTTTCATACTCAGTTTGGAGAGTGTCGAGACTCAGATCAACATGTACATCAGCCACTCTGCCTGGACTCTATCACCCATATCATTCATAAATTTTTGTGATCTTCTTAAAGTGTTTGCACAGATAAATTACTGTTGACTTACTTTGTTCAAGCTTTCTTGCAGACGGTTGGAGGCAACAGAGATCTCGAAGGACAGGATTCTCTACTGGCAAACACAGTTTTCATATATGTCACTATCTGCCTGATGCATTGTCTGAATGCATAGCATAGCTCTTGTCTCGTTTTGTCCTTCTACACTTTGAACACTACCAAACAAGTTCCCATACCACACCTTGCTTGTCCTGAGATAATAGTGATCCTGTTTACCCAAGGCTTTTTAGTTTCTTAGTTTTAACTTTAGATGAAATTCTGTTTCTTTACCAATGTCCTGAAATTTCAGGACACAGTGAAATTTCAGGACAGTTTCAGGACATTTTTAAAATTTCAGGAATTTCAGGACAGCTGGGACCCCTGCCATTATTATATAAACACAAACCGGTTTGATTGTAGTGCATCCAGTTGAGCATTGTTATATAAACACAAACCGATTTGATTGTATTGCATCCAGTTGAGCATTGTTATATAAACACAAACCGGTTTGATTGTAGTGCATTCAGTTGAGCATTGTTATATACACACAAACCGGTTTGATTGTAGTGCATCCAGTTGAGCATTGTTATATACACACAAACCGGTTTGATTGTAGTGCATCCAGTTGAGCATGATCTCAGGAGCCCTGTACCATCTGGTGGACACATAGCCAGTCATCTCTTGGTCTGTGTGGCGCGCCAAACCAAAGTCTAAAATCTACAACAGAAACAGTAATCTAAACTAATCCTTTCTAATATACAAGTGTTCATATATTTGCATCATGCGAGTGCTCAATTTGAGAAGCCTGCATATTTAGGAAATATTGCGCACACAGAAAATATGACAAAACTTTAAAAATAGAACAATTTCTGGTTGTAATTAATGTCAAACATTTGGCTGAATCCAGTGGCCAATCGATTAGATATCCGACTGGGGATCAGAAGGTGCGCGGTTCGAATCCTAGGCTCGCTCGTCACTGATATCCTTCCAAGAGTGGAAACTGATGTTAAACTCAGCTTTTTATCCGATTGTAATCAGACGTTACAGATAAACAAAAAATTCTCTACAAATTTAACATGCCATGCTTAGTAGCATTACATTAGTGATTACAAACAGAAGTAAGTCATATTTCTCATTTAATTAGTACTTTGAATTTTATAACAAATATAAATAATTTTAGACTGCATCGTGATATAATTAAACAGTGAACAAAACTAATTGTAGTCTCTGACAAACAAAAATTTAAAACATTTCAAAGTCGAACCTTCAGTTCACAGTCTTCATTTACGGCAATATTGCTTGGCTTCAAATCCTGTTAAACAAAAACAAATGCTTCGAATTATTTTTTAATAGACTACAAAAGTGTCATTAAATTTTTGTTACAACAATATCTAACATATGCTAAACATATAATTAAACAATCTTAATCTAATAATTATGTCCTTGATAATTCATTAATATTTATCTAATTAAAATCCACAATGATACTACATCAACCAGAGAAGGCTTGAAATATTTAGCACCAGGGTGCACATAAATTTCTAATTGGTGCTTCAAGTGCCTTTATTTTAAATGAATTTTTTGTTACAGAAATACCTCTCAGTTTCATTTTGAATTCATCACAATTCTAGATTCAATTAGAATTATATAATGAGGAAAGAGTAACTCGAAGATTTGATACTCAATGGAAGAATTCAGAAACTGGAGGCAGGGGCAGGCCATGGCAAACATGGAGAGCTTATATAACTGGATGCTAGCTCAGTTACTCGAGTAAGAAGTGACGTATGAGTCAGAGTGTTACTGCGCGCAACAAGAGGTGTAGGTGATCATGGCTTTCCAGTGGAAAGCCATGATCACCTACGTCCTGAATGGACACGGCGCCTAGAGATAAAGAAGAAAACTTACCCTGTGTATTATGCCGGCTGAGTGAATATACTAAAACACAGAAACAGTCACGATTTAGTTAATACTGTGTTATAATGTAATAAAGTCATTGAGACAGTGTTTAGTTAAGTTAGACAGAGGTCAAAAAAGATGGATTGCTTCCTGCAAACACATTAAGCTATTGAATTGTATTATACTTTAAAGTTATTGTATTGTATAAATTGTATTGTATTGTATTGTATTGTACTGTAGCGTATATATATATATATAATAATTCAAAGTTTCAATAAATTAAAACGATACGAAATGACTAAAATATACACTGAACAGCATCCTGGCAAGCAGCAAAGAAATTTGTACGGATATTGAAAGAATCATAATTATATAAATGGCATAAATGCTAAAATTGGCTTAGCCAATAATAATAATGATAGTATACTTAATGTAAGCTACTGACCTCGCCATATGGCGAAAAGGCCTGGATTTTTTCCTAATTTGGCTAGCTAGCTACCAGAGCGTGTCTTGGCAAATGACAAGTACACCGACTGCTGCTATGGATAGTAAATAGGAGTTAAGCAGGTTGCTATGCTTGCAACACAACAGGTCTCCTAAACTTGGCATTGAACCAGCAAAGATACCATTAGACCACGGAGTCACTTCATTAGCCAATGACGCAATAATGACAAGCAAGCGACACCTCAGGAGCATGTAGTATTACTTTGATACATACCTTGAGGCCACGCAGTATTTGATAGATTAGGAACTGAACATGATCATCTGTGAGTCTCTGCAGTTTAACGATATTGTTGAGATCTGCTCCCATTAAATGTGTGACCAGATATCTGCATCATAAAATATATGTGACCAGATATCTGTATTATAAAATATATGTTACCAGATATCTGTATCATAAAAACATGTGTGACCAGATACCTGTATAATAAAAACATGTGTGACCAAATATCTGTATCATAAAAATATATGTGACCAGATATCTGTATCATAAAAACATGTGTGACCAAATATCTGTATCATAAAAACATGCGTGACCAGATATCTGTATCATAAAAACATGCGTGACCAGATATCTGTATCATAAAATATATGTGACCAGATATCTGTATCAATAAAATATGTGTGATCAGATATCTGTATCAATAAAATATGTGTGACCAGATATCTGCAGCATAAAAACATGTGTGACCAGATATTTGCAGCATAAAAACATGTGTGACCAGATATCTGTATCAATAAAACATGTGTGACCAGATATCTGTATCAATAAAACATGTGTGACCAGATATCTGCATCATAAAAACATGTGTGACCAGATATCTGCATCAATAAAATATGTGTGACCAGATATCTGTATAAATAAAATATAATTTCTTTACATTTCCGATTGGAAACAGACCCTCAAGTATCTCAACTAGCTAGTTGCTGGTTATTCTGATAAAAGAAATGACAAATTATCTTAGATTGATTGAACAGTGTGAGTAGAGCTTCGTTTATCATCTGTTTCCGTATCGACTGAGCACTAAGTTCTGTCAGAGATGGACCCAACTGGGACTAGTGATGTGGGTTTTCCCGAATAATATTTTGCAGAAAATTTTCCACGGAACCAGAAAAATATATTTAACTCTTAATGTAATTCTCAAGAAAACTTCGGTCTATCTATTGAATCAATATATATACTGGATTATAAGATAGCTTGGCATGATGTTGACATAATATTATTGTGATACATGTAAATTAAAATTTAATAATTCAAGGAAAAATATCAGAAATTTTCCCTAAAAATTCATTGGAAATTTCCCCCCAAAATATGAAGTTTGGCAGACAATTTTTCTGCCTAAGGTCACTAATGACAAGTGAACCTAATTAAAAGCTTTAAATATATAGTTTGATGTTAAAATGTTCTCATACATGTAAATTGTTATTTAGTAATTCATGGAAAAAATATCTGAAATTTTCCGGAAAAATTCGTTGGAAATTTTCCAGAAAAATATGAAGTTTTCCGGACAATTTTTCCGCCTAACATCACTAACTGGGACTCAAACTAATTACATCCTGCTTATCGAGCAAGCATGTTACTAACACGGAATTCTTAAGAGTCACAGACTATCACGCAATAACATGACAATTTATAAAATTACTGCTACAAAAAAATTAAAATACAAAATATATCATAAATACTTGGAACATTAAATATATGTGCAGTATTGATGTACCAAAATTTCAATAGATAAAGTTTCAATAAGTATCAAAAGATATTAAAAAGATATTACAAAAGAAAAATTACTGGACAGTTCTGAGACTCTTAGTTGTCTATTTGGTACTCGTGTACTAGCTCACTGGTACAGCCATCAGCAATCTTTCATAAGATGGCAAAATGCGACTTCAGTAAGTTT
>JAQFZF010004965.1:0-10221 GCA_034695365.1 Enchytraeus norvegicus
ATGTTTGTGAATGTTTATTGACTTTGAATATAGATTATAGCTCGAATACATATTGCTTGAGAAATGTTAACGACTTTTTTAGTCCCTTACATAGGACCTCAGTTAGAGAAAAGTGCATAAAAGTCTGTGGTCCAAAATAGTGGAATACTGTTCCAATTGACATTAAAACCATTGCAACGGAACGCAGCTTTAAATTCAATCTGCGCCACTCACTCATAATTAAATATAGCGACATTGATTGAATATGAACATAAATCTATCATATTAATATGTAATGCTTTGTCGTAAAAATTACAATATTATTTTGTTTCCTAAGTAATTGTTATTATTTAAATTATTGCGTAAGCTATCACTCTATTTGGTTATTGTATTGATGATTAATTTGTAGTCTAACATCAACTCACTATTTATTTAATGTCAAATTTTGAATTTTTGATGTTAAATTTTGAACTTTATTTTTAGAATTGGCATATGTAAAACTTTTCGTAACAATTACGACATTTATTAAGGAAACTGGTAGTAGCTTTAATCTTATTCTACATTTCTTACTCATTTATTTTGTTCATATGCTAATTAGCCACCAAGAATTACTGTTAGTGATAGATTTATTGTAATTTGTGTACCTATTCTATTCATACTGTAACAGTGATTCTTACAAGGTTGTCTACCCCTCTTTGGTGTCTAATAATAAATAAATAATTTTAGTGTTAGAGATTTGAAATTTGGTACACTGCCTTGGTATTTCATCTACATCGACTGTGAAAATTAGGTCAAATTCGACCGACGGGATGTCCTCCATGTACAATCTGAAATGAGTTCCTATTAGGGTTTAGGGTGGGGGTTAGGGGTACATTATGGCTAACCCTACCCCTACCCTAACACTACATGAAAATCCGAACCCTACTGTGAAAATTTGGTTAAATTTGGATAGCGGACAAACGAAATCTTACAGGAGAGCCCCTTATCCTATCCATAACCCTAGTAACTCTGAAATCCTAAATAAAAATTTTACATTTAGATAAACATTTTACATCTACGTACGCGCGTTATTTAGCCAGATCTGGTTATTTTTTAGTAGGCCTAATGTTATTACTTTGATCTACAAATTTAGAATAAGAGCTAGCTAGGCCTACCTAACTCGTGAAGGTCGTTAGTTGCACAAGTTATAATATCCACAGGCAAGTAAAAAACAATCAAATCAAGTAATGCACAGTTATAAAGAAGGAAGTAGTTATCAGTAATATATTAGGCGTATTTGATGAATTAGGAAGTACAGATAAAACATAAACATTTCACCCGACTCTTACAAAAATTACAAGTATTTAAAAAGATTGGGTTTGTGGGAGGAGACTTCCTGAAGATGTGGGCAATTTTAAGGAATAAAATTTTAGACCGTTTAATCTCCATATGGGTTTGTCGGATTGCTTCCAGGAGTATGAAAAGTTGGGTGAAACGCGTCCCACCCGGTGGTTGCGCCACTAGTCAGATGGGGTGACCGAATTAAGTTCAACGGCGGTTCGAGGCCATGTGGCGCCATAGAACGGCACGGGTGCTAGATCACTTTCTATATATGTTGTCAATTTTTCTAAATCTTTTCCCACTCCACAATTTAATAATAATTACACCTTTCTTAGCCTATCTTTTGATAGCTCGCCAAGCTGCTTCGAGGCTACACTACAAAGTTAACCTACCAGACGCCTTGGTTTTCTTTCCTTTTGTCGACCGATACGAGATTTGAACCCGAATCACTTAAGTTATGAGGCGAACACTCTGCCAATGTTTCTTACCCTTGAAACTCTAACAAAGTAAAATAATCTTATTGAAAAGTTATGAAGTTGCTTCATCAAAGTGGAAATTGCTACAGACATTTTCAGTGGGTCCAACTGTCAAACTTTGTACAATGATATCTTGAGAACTGTACTGGTCTACTAGTTGTGCTTGTTTACATTATTTTTAATGTTTTTGTTGCGATTAATGATTAAATGATTAAATGATTAAATGATTAAATGATTAAATGATTAAATGATTAATAAATGATTAAATGAAATGATTTGAAATGATTAGGATTAGAAGATTTGATTTGATTATGGTCTCGACTAGTTGTGGTTAGGGTTTTATTTCAGCTATCTCTGCGAGTCATTAGAGGTAGGTCTACATGGTTTGCTGCCAATAGCATTGTTTTTTTTGTTTTTCACATTTGTTTAATTTAAATTATCTATTTTCAGCTAGCAGTTGCAACAGTTGTTTAAATTATCCACCGATCACGGGACCTCGCTGCGAGATCCATTGGCTAAGCTGCTAGCTGTCTGAGAATAACAACATAATATTGTTAGATACTTCTACTGATGAAAGTAGCAAATAAGTGTATACGGTATTCAATTGTACTTGTATTTATTTACAACGCTGTCATGTCAGATTCAGTTGAGCTTCAAGCTGTTGTAACGGAATTATCCCTCAGTGAACTAGGAGTAAGCTCTAATACACATGAGGCTAATAAACTATCTAACGGTAGCGATGGCGAGACACCAATAAAACCCGTCAAGAATGCCATCACCGCTCGGGCGTTGTTCGCCCGCGTTCAGGCAAGATTCTCTTCTGACTCCTCGTCAAAGAAAGTCCAAGGTTTTCACACAGGACATGGCAGTGCTGCATCAGCAGCTTCTCAGCAGTCTGATGATGGTGATTCATCGCACTCTGTTCCAAGAACTGTGGGGATGGGCAGTAATGTGGGGATGGGCAGTAACGCCGTGATGGGCAGTAACATGGAGGGGATGGATAGTAATGCAGGAACAAGTAGTGCTGTCAGGACATATGCCACAACGGGTGGTATTGAGGGAGAAAGTAGTTCCTTAAGAACTGGAAGAATTGCGGGGATGGGTAAATCAGAAACAATTCGATTAGGTGAAACAAAAGTTAGAGCAGAAAGTTTTCAGGGGACAAACAATTCTTCAGGAATATTAAGTGGTAGAACAAAGATGGCTGCAGGAGCTGTTAGCCGCTCCAGAAGTGACAGTTTGATGGCAACGGGTGATACGTCAGAGACTGGTAAAGTGTTGGTGAGGGGTTCAGAGAATGTTGAGTGTAAATTGTGCCTTGAAGTATGTTCTAGCGACATCATGTACTCACTAGAGCAGTGCTCTTGTTCCTTCTGCAGCTGGGTAAGCCTATTAATCGTTGACCAATCATTCTTTAAATTTATCAATCCATCGATCAATACTGGCCTATTTGTACACAGTTTTAGAGTATTTCATGTAAGATTTGTTCAAGATTAATATTGCACTATATATAATATATGCATTATATATATAGTGCACTATTATTCATATTATTCATACATATTGCGTTTGTCAGTATGAGAAATAAATGGATATATTCTATTCTATGACATTAATTATCCTGATATTTTTCTATCATAAATTAATTTCTGTAATTGGCTTCAATTATCTCGTGTATATACAATTATGCAGATGTTATTCAATTCTGTTTCTATAATGATCAAATCCACGCCCTCTTGCAGTGTTGCAAGTGTTGTACCTACTTGACTATATACATCCATGACATCATCTTCATGGGATGATAGTGACGTTAGACTTATTTTATTTTGTATTGTCAGAATGTTGATCTTTAGTTGATTGATTGATTGATTGATTGCTGACAGTGTGTTAGAGAATACCTACGTGTAGAGATATCACAGGGCAATGTTCTGTCTATAACCTGCCCTGATGGGGCATGTCAGGGCCATGGCAACATAGACTCCAATGAGGTCGGCTCACTCTCCCTCTATCTCATTAATTATTGTCTATAATTAATCATCAGATATATAGTACTAATGTACAGCTTGGTCTCTGTATTCACTATATGTCAACCCGTGGATCATGTAGCATGTAGGCAACTCCTGAATAGTTTTCACTGTAAATCGTTGTGAACTTGTTTCTTCTGTATGAACTAGCAGTGATTACATATGATTTATATTTGGTTGGTGGGTGCCAGTAGGCTACTACATGTATATCAGTTAACTGATACTGTTAAGTGCTGGTGTGACAGTGTTTCAATTTGCCAAGTTGTGAGTTACCAGTACTCTAAAACTTTTAAATGCCTCGTTAGTGGCTCTCATAAAATTACAAGGATTTAACATCTATGTTTCTATTCTGGGCTTATCTTTCATTGAGAACATGACAACTGTACATGTTTACAGAGGAGAAAACTTTTTGGGTATTTGTTGTAGCCTGTTGTCACATAGTTGGTTAATAGTGCCAGTTGTCGTTTGTGGTTTCCATATAACGTAAGGAATCAAGCAGGCTGTCAGAGATGGACCTGGCTTGGAATGGAACCCATGGACTTCTACTTATAAACCAAACTTGTGTATTTCCAACTGAACAATTCAGCCCCCACACATTTGTCTAATCAACTTAAAGAATAGACTCTGCACAACTTACTCGCGACAATACATAATAACGATTAGTACAAATATTTACAACTATTTGTTGTTGTTGAAGTTATTTTACACTTGTTGTACAGCTTGTTCTCTGATCTATTTCTCTACAGATTCAGAAACTCGTTGAGCACGCGACATTTGAAAAGTTCAAAATGTTGAGGTTCAAAAAAGGTGAGTAGCAGAGCTAGCATGTTAATTGTTTTGCCTGTGTTGTTGGTGATGCCATCTGGCAAGAGAGTATAGAGTGTAGCCTAATGTTCATTAGGCTTGTGCATGTAAAGAATGTGATGTAATTATTGATGCTGCTGCTCACAGTGGGGGATAAAGCAGTTTGCTGTAGGCTGTAACTCTACAATTGCAGTAGCTTGGTATTGCTGCCTACTGGAGACCTGTGGGTTCAGAATTGCGTGGTTTGGTTCTTCTCATATACAACACTGATATAATCATGTGTTGAGCGACCATGGTTATGTGTAGGGGAAACTCTACACATAACCACATCTATGAAAAACTGAAATTTTTAGCCAATTAGTTGATGAAATGACCTCTGTTGATAGGTCAGTTACCTCTGTTAATAGGTCAATGACTTCTATGAATAGGTTAGTGACTTATGTTAATTTGTCATTGACCTCTGTTATAGGCCAATCTAATTCTAAGCTTGTAGGAATCTAGACTGCCATATCGGTTGTGGCCCTCACTACATGACCTGCTATTGTTTATGACTAACATTTCTATGATTATTATATTCATTATTATTATTATCAATTTTTTATTATTAAATTTTTTTACCCTGGGTGTAAAGAGCCCGGTGGGTTTTATAAAAGCGATTCAATTAAGAACGAATTGAATCGTCGCCCAGCTGCTCGAGATCGACTGGGTTAAAAGAGCCGAGAAAGAAATAAAATATCTATTTTTTGTATATATATTTTGTATATTATGAAAATTAATAGCGTATTTATCATCTACTATTAATATAAGTACATCATGTTAAGAGGCCATTAGCTAGATTGGCTTACATAAAGAATATATATATATATAGGGGGCCTAATAAAATATCTCTGAAAAAGTAGAACTAAAATTAATTAACATCACATTAGTTTTGAAGAATTATTTCCAATCAGGTCTACTTTAAATCGATAGACCTTAATTGAATTTCATCAATTATTAATTAATTGATTAATTTCATAATAAATATGAAGATAGCTTTATGAAGTAGCCTAAGCTATGTATGCTTCATATGACGTCCCTAACATAATTCATGGATTAGGAAACAGACGCTAAAGATCTATTATACTTATTATAAATTTATAAATAAAATAATTGATTCATCATTTTTTTGCTTAGGCAGGTTGAAGGTAAATTAGCTGTAATTAATTGTATTTATAATTTATGTAGAAGTAATCTAATTGCTCCATTTTAATTTTATTTTATGCTATTATTTGATGTGAAACTAGACAACGAAATAAAATTATTATTATTATTACAATAATAGCACAGTATTAGACTATTACAATGAATCATGTTTTGTATGGGGCGCTTCATTCGTACTCCCCTGATGAAGATCAGTTAACGCGCCAGCGTACATAAATATATTTATAAAACTAAAGGCTACAACATACCGGTGTTTACAATACACACACTGTAAAAGAAAATGGCACTAATATAACTGAGATGAACATAAAATTAAAGTTTTGTGCACGATAACATAGCCTAACATCCCCGGGATAGGAAACATCAGACGCTTGTTGAAGACTCATGCAACTACTTACACTGTTCTGCTCAAGGTGTATCAAATAATTAATCTATTTTCTAAATGTTGATAACAGTTTTACAATAATTATCTTAAAAACTTATACAATAATACAAACAGAATTATAAATAATATTAACATTTTCACTTCATATTTATGCTCATACATTTTCTTTGATATACTGTAAATCATTTGTATGCCTTTTTTCATTTCTTTATAAATCATCACAAGCTGAATTTAGGTTTTAATGAAATAAGAGAATACATTTTGCTTGATCCCCGAGTGGGTTCGGGAAAATCACCCGAGTAGGTTCGGGAAAATTGAGAATTGATCCCGCCGACAACTGTGCTTGTTCGTAACAGGCGACCGAAGCAAATACAACAGTGGATTGTCCAATGTTTTGCAATTCAAATTCCCGTCTGGCGGAGGCTAATTAAGCTGTCAAATCGGTTGTGACGTTTTTCTTATTATGCATTCAGCTCTTACAATCTACATATTAATATATATTATTATACTTAAAAAATATCCAAGGTCACCAATTCTACTGTATATTTCAAAAATCTATATCTCTTACTCCTACCGATTCCGCAAGCAACCTTGGTGTAATTTTTGATTCAAATTTGAACTTCAGAAAGCATAGCAATTTTTGATTCAAATTTGAACTTCAGAAAGCATATCTCTTCTATCTGTAGAGCTTCATTCTTTCAAATCCGGCAATTACGTTAAATCCGTTCTTCGCTTGAAAGAAATTCGGCTATCATCTTAGCAAACTCCTTAGTCCATTCGAAAATAGATTACTGTAACTCTCTCCTATTTAGTTTACCTGATACTTCAATAATATGTCTTCAGCGCGTTGAGAACTCTTTGGCGCGCGTTGTCTGCAACTCCACTAAACGTCAATATCATACAAATGGGCTCCTTAGAACTCTTCACTGGTTGCCAATTTCTGAGCGCATAAAGTACAAGATTGCTGTACGACTTTTATAAAGTCCTACAATATAAACAACCCTCCTATCTGGCTGACCTTGTATCTTTCTATAAACCCCCTCGCTCTCTCCGTACTTCTGATTATTTACTTCTTAATGTTCCTGATATTCGTACTGTTATGGGCCGCCGTTTCTTCACCTTCTCTGCTCCAACAACGTGGAATGCTTTGCCTCTTCATATTCGAGCCTGCACCACAATATCTACTTTCTGTGGCAAACTCAAAACTCACTACTTTCCTCCTTAGATAATTTTGTTTAATAAATCGACGTTTTTATGGATAAATGGCTCTGCACCGTCTTGATCCGTTTTTCTCTTTGAGCATATGTACTTTCCGGCTGCGTTTGGGTGGACCAGCTGGTATGACATATGCTGTCTGAGACGTCCCTGATATCGTCGTCAGACGAGGAACCGGACGTTAAACCGCTATTTTTTTTATTTACACGTAGGTATGTGCAAACCTACATGTTAGTATGTGCAGACCTACGTGCAAGTATGTTCAGACCTACACGTGACGTAAGTATGTTCTGGCCTACACGAAAGTATATTCACACCTACACGTAAGTATGTGCAGACCTACTGTTACAGCAACATGTAGGTATGTTCAGACCAACATGTAAGTATGTGCAGACCTACATGTAAATATGTGCAGACCTACATGTAAGTATGAGCAGACCTACACGTATACACGTAGGTATGCGCAGACTGACGCAGATGCTGAGGATTCATGGCCTGTGTTTAGCCCACGACTCCGTCTAAGACGGCTCATTATTTACAAATCGTCTCACGTGACGACCTGCCAATCATACATCGTTACGCGCGTCACGCATGAACGCCTCGTGATGGCTCTCTGTTGGGTCTGTGCCGGCAATAGATTGTGTTATTATCTAACAAATCACGTTTCATTAGTCCGAGGATTCTCCATGGATCAATTGTCTTCCTTACTCCATGTGCCAGAATAATCCTTGCACAGTTGCAATAGAACCTACAGTAATGTTTACAGGCCTATCACGCCTGATGGGAGAAGTTGAGACTTAGCAGTATACATTTATATTATTTATAATTTACAGTGTTTGCACACGATTGGCTAAGCACTCAATCGTGTGCTTATTTATATATGCAATACTAATTAAATATTGTTCTAAGAAATGCAATAATAGATTAACTGTAACCTTCAGGTGTCTGTCGCAGACCTTGACCATTATCTAAGGTTTTAAGAAAAGCAGCTTGTAAATTGCTCATACAAGTAAGTTGTAATATAAACCAGGGGGGAGGTCTGACAAAAATTATGGAAAAGGCTTACAGAGAATGAAATGCGCCGACCCGACCCATGAGTGAGTCGGACCTCAATTAAGGGGGTCAGACCCAGTGTGCGAATTGTAAAACATGAACTGGGGGTCAGAAATTCTTTGCTCGCTCTGCTCGCATTATTTGCGCGTTTTATTACACACGCTGAGATCGGAGCGAGCGAAAATCATTTTCCGCTCGCCCCGACCTATCCGACTTTTTTCAGATTTTGTGTGTGCTCAAGCTGTCTCCCTTGAGTCTAACCCTTACACATTTTCTAAGTTAAAGCTAAATCGAAAGAAAATAATGGTACAAAATGCGTACCATATTTTACCATATAAAATATGCATAAATTTCGTAATTGAGATGATGTTAATTTGACAATCGAACTGGAGGGGGGGAGGGGGGGGGTCAGAGCCGACCCCCCACGGTTCAAATATTTGCTCTGAACTGGGAAGGTTGAAAAATGTACGTGGGGAGGGGTACAACCCCAAACCCTCCAACTCCCAACCCCCAACGCTTCCGTTAATATGCACCTTGTCTCAGACGCGCTAATCATTCTAGTCATGGTAAAGAGACTGCCATTGTGATCTGATCAATAATAGTGAAACAGCTGATGATTCGTTCAATAATGAAAGCAAAGTATTTAGTTTTATTATATAGTTATTTATTTATCACATCACTCAAGTACATGATAGTCAAACAATTGAAGCACAGACATAATTCAGTCAAAATATCTTAATTCAGTAAGCTGAATTAAGATTTTTGTGTTAAACAATACAATACAATGAGGATTTAGCGTTCTGTTCCTCACCCGACGGCGATGTAAGGACGTCTCAAGCAGACCATGTAACTGCAAGCAGTTCTAAGCCACCAGAACACACAACCTGTCATGAATAGCGTTGAATAGACAGAGAATGTACTGTCTGGGTCGGGTGTTAGCACATTAAACTTTCAAAAACTAACAAAAGTTTCTAACTGATAAAAGTGTACAAACCTTCAACCTGTAACCGAAGCCGGTAGTGAGGTGCGTTATTTGTGAATGTGACCAGGAATCGACCTGTTGATAAAAACGGCTCCAAGATGTTGCCCATAATATTAACTGTACAACACACAAACAATTAGTAGATTAATAACGACAATATTAACAGCTGAGCTGATAGCACATTGGTTGTGTACCCGACTCGAGTTCCATTGGTTCGCTGTTCGAATCTCATGGCTCTCCCGTCACTGATGTGACCGTAAGGACATGAAACTGACGTTCAATTTGGTTTTAGCCTTTAGCTTTTTAAATAAAAAATTGCCCAAATATACACATCAAAGCTCTATATCGACTGATTACACGTATTGGATCCGAGACGATCCAGAAGAGTCAACCCGAAAGCTGCATGTGCTTGAAAAAGCGAGTAACGCAATCACCGGGAAAGGAAATGGAAATCCACCTCAGCAGCCATAATTTTACTTGTACTATGAAATGTTAATAAGGCATCATTTTAAGTGTAACCTCGGAGTCATCTTTGATTCTCAACTAGATTTAAAAAATAACATATATCGACCATCTTCCGATCTTTCCTCTGTTGTTGTTGCCCACCCGAGGATCAGCCGTGGTGCTGACCCCTCTATCTTCGCCCTTGGAAGCGCTCTTCCAGGGCTCGCCGCCAGGTATCCAGCAGCTCTGCCGCCTCGCAGGTTTGTTCCATAAGTCTATTGGAGTAAATGTTGTCTGTATTTGTATGCATTGAAAGAGGTGTATTGTGTCATGTGTTTG
>JAQFZF010004966.1:0-10221 GCA_034695365.1 Enchytraeus norvegicus
CCCCCCCCCCCCCCCACTCCCCAACCACTCTCTATCTGCAGCAGGCGCTGTTTGCACTTCTTTACACTATCGACAATCGAACATCTGTACTTCAAGTGCTAATAGTTTTCACACGCTATCCGCCTGCTTATACGTCCACTTACCTCTCTCTATCCCTTTCCCTGTCCATCCCCGGACGTCTTTATACGTCCCAATCCTACTCCAGTATCCACTTATCGCTTCCTGCTCCGATTCGAGAGAGGGAAGGCGACCACTGGATAAACAGTGCGTTCAGGGTTCAACTACGTCCGGGAATTCATGCAGTGCAATATAATCTCAGACGTGAAGAGAAATAGGGGCCTATTAGATTGAATTCGGTGCAAGAGACCTATAAATTGTTTGCTTATTGATTGCAAATTGGTTAAGTTTTGTTTTTATCTCAAAAATTTCACTTTCCAGGATTTCAAATTTCAGTTTCCATAAGATAACCTCTAGAGTCTATAGCTGTACAATCTCGAAAAATATCTCGAAATATCTCGAAATATCTCGAAAAAATAATTAGTTGTTATTGTAGAGCTCGAACTGTCACGAATGATGAATGATGTATCTATGAGAAGTAATAACGTTTAGTGGTTGTCACAGTGTATGACTACTTCAGAACTACTATAGTTTTTAATATTTTTTAAATTTATTTATTACAATATTTATTTATATTTATTTAATATTTTATATTCAATACTTATATTTATTTATGCACGTAATATACAAATTTTCATTGTATCCTTATAGCCTATCAACATTATCGATTTAAATAAATAATAAAATAAAATAAATAAACATTGTAAATTAGTTCCTACCTTTGTGTATACACCGGACATGTACAATTCAGTCTCTATGATCATGATGGCCGTCCCCAACATTCCAAACACCAGGGCATAGTCCGATAACCTCTTCCGCTTCTCAAACAGAACCTTACGCAAACCTAACCTGTACCCAACATTGGCCCTGGAATGCCTCGACTGTTTCTTCCCACTACCACAGCTTCCACTACCAGCGTTCAGTGGGAGGGTCTCGTCGCTGCCGTTGAGGGTGTTTTCGGCCGAGCAGTCCCCTAGAAGGGTACCCACCGAGAGATCGTCCCCGGTGCCCCCTTGCCCCCCTGAGGCGCCCCCGCCAAGGTTGATATGAGCGAGGTGTTGGGTGGAGGCCCGGTTACGTAGTGGGTTGAAGGGTCTTATGGCCCCGTTAACCTGAAAACAAATGTAAGTTTGGGTGAATGATTAATATATCAATCAATCAAATAGGAAAATATTAGGCCCTAGAGAGATGTTGGATGATGAAATTACGAAATAGTTTGAAGGGTTTGATTGGATCTTTTAAGTTAGGCGTCTGTTTAACTTGGAAATGAAAGTGGGAATAAATAAATATTTTATGATAAATTTTGAACATGTTACATTTTTACATTCTACTTTGAATTGTGCTTCTTAATATGAACCTCTCAATTTGTTTCAATCACAAATTCTATCTAATCTAATTTTAATAGACCTAAAAGCTAAAAGGCTAAAGCCGAAGTTAACGTCAGTTTCATCTCTTGACAGAGATATCAGTGACGGCCGAGCCTCGGATTCGAACCCCGCACTATACTGATCCCAAGTCGGAAACCTAACCGATGTAGCTACTGGCTCCTGCCTAGGCACAACAATTTTCTATATTTCGTTCAATGAACGACTATATAACGGGTCAAATATCGAGGACTTTAGGTATTATAATAATAATAAATATATCCGAAGAAAAATTATAACCATAACAATTTAAAAAAATTGAAATTGAGATTGTAAAAACTTTACACTTGCTTGACTTATTACGTAGGTTGCATTATGCAGGTAAATTTAGCTCTTGGGAATTTGTCATTTTAAATGTAATTTCCGATATGTCAGTAAGGATTTGCTATTCGCACTCTTGTAGGCCTACTTGTTTATTGTCACAATTAATGTCACAAAAGCTGAAGACAAGGACAGATAGTCTGCGAACCGTCTCTTTTTCTCCAGTTTTGATGTTATCTATTCTTTTACAATTTGCAAATAGATTGACTTATAAATGTATAAGTCAGATTTCAAAAATAGTCAACTGTTTCACTTGTTTCAGGATGTATTTCAATTTTAATAGATTTGACTCGAAAGAAATGCAAATAGACTCGCATGATCATACGAGGCGACTAAAGCAAGAATTGAGAAGCGTAACGAGATGTTATGCAAAATACGTTATTATTCAATAGATAAGGAATGTATTAAAATGTTGATAATGTTATGTGGTAAATGTTTAATTTATTCATCCATTTGCTTTAATTTCACCATCCGTGTCCAGTGTTCATGTCCACATTATTGCCACAATGTCATAGGCCTAGGCTACTAATCGTAAAAAAATCACTTTTGGTGTTGAACCATGAACAGGCAATACTTTTGTGATGGAATTCGTTTGAATTAACCCTGTTACTACCAGTGGGGTCATAAATGACCCCAATGGTACTTTGAAGAGCTGCCCCCGCTATGCCTCTGATTCGAAATATGTGAATTTTGGTGACTTTGTACATATATTCCCCCCCTACAAGATGGTCCAAAAAAAAAGTGGTTTCTATCACCAGGTGGCGGCGCCATAACGAACTAGCACTGAATACCACTGGGGTCAAAAATGAGCCCAGTGTTATAAACGGAAAAAATAATTAGATTTAACAGTTTATTTTATAAATAAAAATTGATATTTGTAGTTTTTGATGCTACAGAACTTATAATTGTACACAAAGAAGACAATTCTAACTATATTTTATACAAAAAAAGAGCAAACAAACAAAATGGCGGCAAGTAAAAGATTTTTAACTGCTGAAGCAAGTAGGCATACTTTTATTTTCAATACGGATGGCAATGAAAATACCGACTGGGCTTATGTCAGCTATGACAAATCAAACAATTCTGAGTACAATCTTTCATCTGGAGAACCAAATGACGCTGGATGCAGTGATCTGGTAGGGACAATAGTGATGAAGATGGTGAGGCGTCGAAAAAGTTCTTATTGTGAAGATGAGTATAACACGATAATGATGGGGGTCTGACATTATCAGGGTTCATACACTGCACTCAAATAACAAGAGAATGGTATGAAATATAGAACCGATGAGACAACAAAAGGTTGGCGATCGGCCGAAAGTGGTATACGTATACTCATAATCCTGGCAAATTCGGTATATTATAGTTTAAAAAACGTGGACAGTACGTCGGACAGCTTTTCTTGGATATACGGTAATGGATAAAATTCAGCCTTGAACTAACAAAGAAGGTTAGCTGGTTCGTGGGGACAACTGGAAGGATTTAGAAAGAAAGGATCTGTGGTGGCAAGATATATTGTCTTGATGTTGCTTGCCGGGGTGTACAAAGCAAATGACGAGCCAGTCTGACAACTACGGAGCGCCGACTGTGGTTTGGCCCATCTACTCGCAGAGTATGGCTAGCAACATATTCACAGCTATATCACGTCTACTCAGATTTGAAAACGAAGCTCATCGAAGAGGTAAGAGGCAGACCACAGTAGACAAACTGGTTCCGATTAGAAAAGTTTTCTACTTGTGGGACAAGAGCATGCCTTCGACCGTTCCAGAACGTCACAGTCGACTATCAACTACTAATGTACCATGGCCGGAGTCCTTTCAAATAATATAGGCCTATTCCGAGGAGTAATGCGAGCATGCCAGGGAAATATGGAATAATATTTTGGATGCTAAGCGATAGCAAATAGCAAGGCGTCCTATGTATGCCGTGCCACTGCCCAGTCATATATATTTGAAGACAATACGGTAAGGCCACAGATACAATTCATGGAGAACGAGTTGTACTTGATGTATGAAGGGCTTGAAGGGAAGTTGAAGAAATATAACGTGTGATAATTATTTTTTCATGAACCTGCAGCTGATTCAGAAGCTAGAAAAAGTATTGGCTTGTATTGCTTGGAACAGCTAGTAGTCTACGAAAGAAATTATTGGGCTTCCACCAGAACTCGTCGCCACCAGTGGACAGGAGGTCGGCCTACTCAGTTAAAAATGTGCATTTACGAAGGATGCAAGGCTGCATGCGGGCTTCAGTGTGTTTAACGTCAAAGTCAGAAGTACAAGACTTCTCTTTAAGACAGCTCAACATAATTTAGCACTACTCACAAAGATGGAGTGTTAAGATTGTTACAGCTTCATCCACAAAATACCCAGCAGTCTCTTACAGTGCACTCAGTAGGAAGGCCACGGATCTGTTTCATTATGATAAAGTGAAATTAAGGCTATTATGCCTTTGAACTGTACAATAAGTGTATGTAAACATACTGGGGTCTTTTTGACCCCAATGGTATTCAACGTAAGTAAAAAAATACGGTAGTAGCAGGGTTAAATTATCAAATCGATATTCTGATAATATATATAATTAACTTCTCTAAAAAAGGTATTTTGTCAGTATTATTCTAGTTATTTTTTTATCACAAATTTCAATGAAATTTCAGAAGTAGAGTATTTTCGAATGTTGTGGCTGTAAATATATGTCTAAGACAGTAATTACATAATATGGGTGCTCTGCCAGATGGCAGGTTCAAGGCAAAAATTCCCATTTGCTGACATATTTTGTTTTAGAGTCGAAGTGTAATGTCAGACTAGAGCTTAAAAGCGCCGGCAGTGATAATAATTTTAATACAGGGAATTAGAGCCTGCATTGTGTATGCTCTATTAATATATCTCTCTGCCGGCAAAGAAAACCGGTATTCGAATCGAATACCGGTTTTATACAATCGAAATCGGTTTGAGGAAAAATCCGTTATTAACATCACTACAGCATACATCTTTGAAAGCAGTGAAAGCATAAAAGCTCAACAAAATATAGTTAAACATCTGTTTCCAGGCCATAGATATTACAGTGATGGACCGAGCACTGAACTGTGCCCATTAGGCGCTGTCAAAGTGCCTCAAGCACTGCGTTAAATGGCTCAGCCAGTTCTAGCATGTCTGAAGCAGGTTAGGGTAATTAAACATAGATCTCTCTTTCTCTAGTGCACTGCCAAATGGCAGGTCCAAGTACATATTATTAAACATAAGAGCAACAAAACAGTACAATAAAATAGCAATAAAATAACAAGACAAAGAGAGCGACACGTTCCAGTAGTGTAACGCTATCAATATTCTGTCATTATGCACGCGACCTTCTCGTCCGTGTATCAATGACATAATGACAAATGAACGAATTATCCAATCACTAAATCAATGATTCAATCAATCAAACTATTAACTATAGCATAGTTATTAAATAAACAGTCAGCAGTCTATTCAATCAATCAATCAATCATTCAGTCAATGAGGATTTAACGTCCGGTTCCTCACCTGAAGGCGATGTCAGAGACGATTCAAGGATTTCACACAACAAGCCTGATACTCTGCCCTGATTAATGCAAGCAATGGGATTCTAAGAGTTGAGGATACATCTCGACTCACAATGTATATACTATCAAATGTTTCACTAGGACTGGTCAGTCTTTTGGAAGCAAAATCAAGTTAATTTAACCTACACTCATGACGTCATTCCTGTCTTCTCTATTTGACACTTTCACCCTGATTACTCCATCGTCTCAGTATCACAACCTTGTCACATCCCCACCATACACATCTGTATACATGCGCGGTCAAGCTACACCCAAATCTATATACATACATGGTCATTGGTCAAGTACATCCCAATGTTGCCAAAGAAATCACCCCTGGATGAGGAAACTGACATTATACCTTATTATAATTATACACATGTGATAAAGTTGACACATCCTATACAGCAGGGGTTTTCAACCTGTGGTACACATGATACCCCTTAGAGTAAGGGCTACTCCCGGCAATAGTACACAAACAACAAATATAGGAAATAGCAGCATGACAGCAACGTTGTATTAGTTGGCTCAGCCTCGACAATCAACATCTCAGTGACACCAGGTAGATCTACGCAAGTCTCCAGCGTAGTCAGTTCTTTCAGTGAATTAGTTTTAGTTTTTATAGGAATTTAAGTGGAACACTGAGGGTACACCCGGTTATAACTTAAATTGTATTTGGAGGTAGAGAAACAAATTGAAAATCACAGTGACCGCTATACACAATGATCATAGTGGAAGAGCACAGCATGGAAGAGATGAGATTACAGCGGAAGGAGCACCAGGATTCCTTCAGTTTCCCATAGACACCAGGATTACATTCCTTCAGTTACCCATAGACACCAGGATTACATTCCTTCAGTTACCCATGGGCACCAGGATTACATTCCTTTAGTCCCCCATAGACACCCGGATTACATTCCTTCAGTTACCCATAGACACCAGGATTACATTCCTTCAGTTACCCATAGACACCAGGATTACATTCCTTCAGTTGCCCATAGACACCAGGATTACATTCCTTCAGTTACCCATAGACACCGGGATTTCATTCTTTCAGTTCCCCGTATACACCAGGATTACATTCCTTCAGTTATTCCTTCGGTCCACATATACACCAGGATTACATTACTTCAGTCCACATAAAACAACGTCACAGGGCGGCACATAATTATTATCAGTCATTACAGTTTCCATGTAGTTGAAGCACGGCAAGTTTACTGCTTTAGATTGGTTTAGACCATGGAGATCTGTCGATCATTCAGTGGCGATCAAGTTGAGAAATGTTCACATTTCTTATTTGTAGTGCATGTTCAATATTTATAGACTGCACTGTATCTATATATGTATGTACTGTACATGTATGTATCTATTTATAGACGACGTATCGTTGGAGGAGGGGGGGTAGAGGCAGGTGGTGAACGCGATTAAGCCCCGCCCCCTGAGACATCTGGTGACGAATAACTCTCCGAGACAGTTCCATCAGTGTGAACGGCTGAGCTGTATAATATACAATACAATAATAAACAATACAATAATAAACATTGCAATACAAAGCATTATATAACAAAATACAATAATACATAGTGCTTTTGAGGCGATTTAGGTGAGTTATATAAATACAACACACAAGAACTAGAACTAGAACTAGAACTAGAACGAGCCTGATGCCAAACTTGAGTCGTCTTGTGATCTCACTGTCACAGAAAGAAACCAATCAATGTTAATGCCCTGTTCCTTACAAGATGCTTCCAGGGACAGCATACAGATTGAACAAAATTATTAAATAAGGACTTTGCAGGACCACAGTCTTCAATAGAAAATCTTGATAATGTAATGTATGATTTAATACTACAGGGTGAGGCAAAAAAACCAATCCCCTAGCGAAATCTTAGTAACTTCGTTAAAACTCAATAAATTGTAAAAATATTTTACAGGCTTCTAGAGAAGGAATTTTGAAATCTACCCTCCAAATTTGATCGAAAAATATTTATAAATGAAAAAGTTACAGAGTTTCTACGAAAAAATCTAAAAACACTAATTAACAAAGCTAATTCAAATATCGGTGACACAAGAATGAGTCGAGCTGCATACTCCGGAATTCGTCAAGATGTGTGAGTGGCTACATAACTCACCTGACCTCAATCCTCTCTACTGCCACGTCTGTTATGCTTGAGAGGTACAAAGTAAGCCTATTCACTCCAAAACCAACCGATAAGGCTGAACTTAAGACTGTGCTGCAGCAATCCGGGAGGAATTGCCACCAGAGGCAGTTGACTTGGCTGTACTAGCATTCCAGACGACGATACTGGGGTGCATTCGAACAGACAATGGTCACTATGAACACATACTCAACTAGGATCGACATTATCAATTAACGGACCTCTTCAGAGCCGTAATTCATTAAAAAAGTATGAATTCCTGTTGAACAAGCCTTGTTAATTTGCTTTTTCGATTCTTTCGTAGGAACTCTGTAACTTTTTCATTATAAAGATTTTTCGACCACATTTGGAGGGTATATGTCAAAATTCCTCCTCTAGAAGTATGTAAATTATTTTTTAAATATCTTGAGTTTTCATGAAGTTATTGAGATTTCGCTAGGGGATTGTTTTTTTTGCCTCACTCTGTATATGAATTAGTACATAATATAGCCCTGCACATAAATAGTGTAACCGATATTTTTACATTCAAATTAGGGCATATAGAAGGGATGCATCGAATGTTCACCTTTGATTCACTTCGGTCCCGAAGAGTGAGAAAACTATTATTCGTATTCAGTTGAATAGCAGCGATAGGACCGATTACGAATTATGATCATGTACCATTCCTTTCTGAATAATCCGTAGCTAAGGTGCTATAATTATCGATTGGGACTGAAGAGATATTTCAGTAACAGTACCAGATAGTTACTTTTCTATAATTAACTTACATGTATTGTAAAAGTAACATTTTAGTAGCCTAAAATTTAAAATAGCACGTGCATCTTCAATGAGTATTGAATATTTTACAAGATACTTAGCATTTGCATGTTTATATATAATATTTGTAGTTACCGTAGTTGCTCAAAGTCCACAAAACACGGCAGTTATTGCAGGAACTCCTGTGACTTACTTGAATTGTTCCATTTCATCACAGGCTTCGGATGAATACACGTGGAGTTTTACATCAGTTCATGCCACAGAGGCTGCTCAAATAGCTATTGGCTGTGTAATTGATCCACAGTTACCACAATATGGAACACAGCCAACTGACGACAGCTGCAATCTCATCATCAACAACGTCCTCCCATCTTATGCTGGAGTGTATGCGTGTGGCATAATTGGAGACTTTCTGTCGGCAGAGTTTATTGTGCTAGGTAAGAATAACGGTATGGGCTTACATTGTTCATATATTTTTAATTAGAACTTTTTTATTTTCTCATTAAAATACATATCATTTATCAAGTATGTAGTTGTTTTAATCAAGTTTTCAATTTGTTAACAAATTATTAACATCTATCCCGAATGAAATAGCTATGACCTTGAAGGAGTGCTTTACAATTGAATTGAATTGATTTCTTTATTTCACGACAAGACAGAGTAAGCAGTACATACAGACAGTAAACGTGAAAATGGATGTAAAGGCCTATAGCTCTTACATACACCCCACACAATAAAACCAATTACCGTTAAATAAAACTTGTAAAATAGCGACACATTCAATTTGCTATACAAATATAAAACTGACTAAATAATATTTTAAAAACAACCGAGAAGAATGTCCTATATCAATATCAACTGTCCGTTTTAAAAATCAATTCTATGCTTATTTCCATACTTATTAAAATCAATGTCAAATAACTGACGTTTAAAAGCTTTCACACTATTTAATAGGACCACACTGTAAGGTAGCGAATTCCACGGTTCACATATTCTTGAAGAGACGAAGTATTTCCTGGCGTCTATTTGGGGATTGTTTATTACTAGTTTAAAGGAGTTCCCACGAGACTGCCGGTTTGATAGGAT
The DNA here is from genome assembly GCA_034695365.1 of Enchytraeus norvegicus. NCBI lineage: Eukaryota > Metazoa > Annelida > Clitellata > Enchytraeida > Enchytraeidae > Enchytraeus > Enchytraeus norvegicus. The sequence goes on from JAQFZF010004966.1 coordinate 9,420, forward strand.
CAAGCCATATTGTTCAGGTGGTCCGCCAATAAGTCCATTTAACATTTTATAACAAAAAACTAAATCAGAATGCAGGCGCCTGCGTTCAAGAGTAATTATACGCTTTCAATTTAGAATTATATGACAAATGCTCCAATCCAGGAATTCTCTTTGTATAGCTTCTTTGAACCGACTCTAATAAGAGTCACCCACAGAATGCGGGGACCATATGGGAGAGCAGTATTCAATAAGGGGAAGAAAATAAGATTTATAAGCAATTACCAAGAATTTCAGTTCTCTGGTAAGGGATGTTCTGAAAGTAACGAACTCCTTTGCTTTCCAACAGGAACAATCTTGGCAATGTGGGGTGAAAACTTAAGCTTAGAATCAACAATTACTCCCAAATCACGGATCTGTTACATGGTTAATTTCAACATTAGCTACAGAGTTACAATAATTAGAATCAAGTTTATATATATTATTACAGGTAACATCCATTGTACAACACTTTTTAATTGAGATGCTCAATTGCCACGAATTTGCCCAAACTGACAGTTTATCTAAATTTTCTTGAAAAGTTACCAGGTCAAAATTACATTTAATTTCACTGTACATTTTCGCATTATCAGTAAATATTTGGATTTTATTGATTCAGAAAACAATGTACTCAGCTCGTTGATATATATGACAGAAAAGAACGGGACCCAAAACACTACCTTGAGGAACCCCTCTATTTATTAGTACCAATTTTGATAATGAATTCTGAATTTTTACTTGTTGAGTTCTCTTATCAAGATATGATGTTAACAACGCCAACAGCGAT
>JAQFZF010004967.1:0-10219 GCA_034695365.1 Enchytraeus norvegicus
CAGGAGGACGGAGGAGGCCATGAGATAGATCTTGAGGAGCTGCGGGGTCACACGGCTCGTCCATTATTCCGCGCCTCTCACGGGTCGAGCAGCACACAGCAGTAAACAGAAGCATAGAGTGTGAGAGATAGGAGCAAGGCGTATAAATCATTACAACGATGACAATAGTAATCGACTCGGCCACGAGTCCGATCAGATGCTGATGTTATAAGTATGACAGACATTATTTTGATACCTACTCTTGCCTCTTGCAATGATCAATATTATTATAGTTAGTACGACATGAAACGTTTATACGCTTAGCCACTGGCAATCTTTATATTTCATTTTAACAAAACCAGAAAATTAAAAATCGGCTCTACGCTCCTAATATATAATGTATGAATCAATCATAACATAGGACAAAACTGGGATTGATGAAAAAGTCGTCTGTAGAACTATAACGTGCAAGTTGCTCATAATGTACAACACGTTCTTGAAGGAGACCAGCAACACGGCTATTCCCTTGGGTCAGGCAACAACAACAACAATAATAATCTGGAATTGAAGAGAATATTTTGAGACGTCCCTGAGAGTGAATATTAGATTGCGGCGTCTCTGAAAATGCCATCGGGAAATAGAAGAATCCTCACAGTATTTATTTTAAGGAGTCTGACCGTGACTATTGTAATAACAATCAGTATTCCGACCTCCTGTGCAGACCATATCTAACTATAGCTCATCGAGCGGTCTCAAGACACTGACTCTAATTAAGAGAATAACGACTGTGAGAAGCGTTACGATATGACGATCATCCCACTTTAGTTCTCTCCTTAAAATATCCGCACACATATCAACAATCCATCTATAGACCAGAAAACATTTGAGAATACAATCATTTGGGGCCTAATGCATAATTCATATTCTGCTGTCTACTTTCTACTTCTAAGTCTTCTAGGCCCTTTTTCTCGCCAAAGGATGAAGCCAGAGACAGACCATGGATTGAACCAGAGACAGACCATGGATGGAACCAGAGACAGACCATGGATTGAACCAGAGTCAGACCATGGATTGAACTAGAGACAGATCATGGATTGAGCCAGAGACAGACCATGGATTGAACCAGAGACAGACCATGGATTGAACCAGAGACAGATCATGGATTGAACCAGAGACAGATCATGGATTGAACCAGAGACAGACCATGGATTGAACCAGAGACAGACCATGGATTGAACCAGAGACAGACCATGGATTGAACCAGAGACCTTCTGCTTAACTTAGCAGACAAGTATTGTATTTGTAGCCGTATGATTTCAACCGAGATTGAAAGACATTGAACATGAATAATTTCCCAAGATTTTTGCACGGATATTTTGACATCTTGAATAATTTGATATCTTTCGGTGATGTTACAAAAAGTATCATCGGAAGAGAACCAGTAAGACAAATATTTTGACAACACTACCTCGTGCGCCACATTGTTATAACAAGCCATCAATCAATCAGAGCATTTATATAGCGCACTCTTAACTAAATCTCAGAAGCGCCTTTGAACAGTGAATGACAAGTAGCCCATTTGCCACAACTGATGTGGCGAGACCTCTGCTAATCTGGAATTTGAGTCTGGAAACCATATGCGCGATCAAAGGGTTAAGTAAACAGAAGTCATGGGGCATACCACTCTGCCCTTCACTGATTCATCTGCATTAGTCGCATCTTACTACAATGCTACATATGCAGTTTTCGGTTGGTCTAAATACTCAAGTTTCCCGGAAACAAAACAAAAAATGCTTTGTTTAACATTGACTGGACTGGTCTATACCGATAGCGGTTGCTGAGCTGGAACTCGATTAACAATACTAATCTCACTACCACTGATTGTTAATGAAATAAATACAGACGAGTGCCTGAGAGATAACAACGAGGTATTCAATACACACAGCACTACAATCAATCATACGAGTTAATTAATAGTCGGCGTTAGGCGAGCTATCTATAGCAAGACACACATTTAAACAGCTTTGTATTCCTCAGAAAGATATTATAAGGTCTAGTTTAGCGTCGGTTTAATGCCCTAAGGCGTCATCAGTAATGTGATAATGAAGTGGTTAGTTCTATACATCTCGTTCTCTGCTTAATGTTGAGCTCAAAGTACTTACAATTCTTACGATACTACAGACTCGATTATATAAAAGCACACCTTAGATTAAAAAACTCAATAACGTTGCTATACCTGAACAACAACTTCAAGAATTCCCTCATAATGATAAAATTAATAATTATAATAATATTCTGAGGTGATGTGCGGTTGAAATTCATTTCTTAATATCTGTGTTAGGTTCCCCGTACGAACATAATCAGCTATATATTCATATTCTCAATCATTCAGGATCCAACAAGAATGAGCAAATGAGAATTGGGTATGGGGTAATTCGGTATGTGTCCTTGGAAAACTAAAAATCCTAACATAACTTTCAAAATATCTCCATCAACCCTCTCCTGTTTGAAATCGTTTTGTACACATCAATCATCTCTGGCATTAACAACAGACAGTTGAACAGCATCATAACCACACAACATCCATATTCCATATCAGCATTATCCAACCGATGGGTCGCGACGAGTACTGGCTTGCGAAATAGAATTAGTGGGTCGCAAGATCCGGATGGCAGAAATTAAAGATCTACAATGTATTTGAAGAATCTTCCAGAAATGTCTATTTGAAACAATTTGAAAACACATGTGTTACGAGTTCAGAAAATGATAGTATTAATTTAAATTTACTAATAGACAATCTTAGACGATATGACCATTATGGCATTACTGGGTCGCGGGAAAAAAAGGTTTGGAAACGCTACTCTCTATGGCTCTATAGTTAGCTACAGGATTTACAGTGTCAGTCAGTGGAGTAGTCTAAATCCATTTTTTGGTGGCGGGGATTTATGGTGGTGGGGGGTAGGATCCCTGGGGTGCACTCTAATTTGGATGAGAACTTTGTTGCTATAATATAATAACACATAAACAGCAACTAAGAGAGGCAACTGGCAAGTGCTATGGTGCGTTTGGGTGTTTCGACAGTATCCTTGGATACGGAAACAGAAGTTAAACTTAGCTCTTTTTTGTCATATGTGAAAGGATACGGAAGAAAAATCACTTTTCTGCGTAAATGCAAAGGGTCATGGGGATAAATGCTTGAAGGGACCAGGGAGACTTGCCCCTCTCTGGCCCCCGCCACTGGTATTAGCAGGCCTATATCTCAATACACAAATACCGGTACCGAATTATAAGAGTTATATCCTTCATTACACAGCGGTATCAACTGTCTAGCATCACGCTGTGAAGAGATGAAAACAACATGCTTAGTGTAATCAAATCAGGCTAATATAATTATTAACACCACTGTTTGACAGCAGAACATATGCATTATATTATGTTCTATATTTAGATACATTTTAAGCCACAGCAATGACTCTAATTGGCAACATACAAGTGTATCAACCTAATTTTATTTTCAATTTAATTATACTAGATTCAGAAAGTCAAGTATCATACGATCGATCAATTAATGAGGATCTAATGTCAGTACTTCACCCGAAGGCGATGTCAGGGACGGACGTTTCAAGCAAGCTATGAAACTGCAAGCCGTTCTATACCATCAGAATACACTTGCAAATACATGGACCGAAGAGAAAGCGAGATCCAAAACAGAGCAAGTCAATTAGCCAAGGCAAGAGAGTCTGGCAGGAAGATGCATTGTATCACCTGTTCCAATTTACTTCTAAGGTTGAAATTTAAAAAAGAAATTTAGGATCAGTTTCATCGCCTTGAGGCGTCACCATGAGCCGAGGAACAATGGATTGATGCTGGAATTAATTCCGATACAGATCGGTTGTGAGAGGATTACCCACAGCGCAGACTCTCAAGTAAATGGCCTACTTAGCAACAACTCGGCGATATAATGAGACAGTTTGTATGTCTCCGTGAAACCCTAATCCCAGATATATAGCGTCTATCCTAGCAACACCCATATCACACACCACACTTTCTATCAATGTCTTATTATATAACGTAAAATGAGGTGGAAACTTTCGATATGATATGATATGGTGATAAATTGAAAATGCTAAATAAAATCGACGTCACTGATTTCACAACTTCAAACTTAGCTCTCTTCAACTTCCAACTATCTCTCGTTCTATCTATCTGTCTATTTATCTATCTTTCTATCTATTTATCTAGATATTCTTTCTATCAATCTTTTCTCATATCTTTTGTTAATATCTTAGATAAGAATTAGTTCACAGATTGTTCATATTGCATAAACTTTAAACAGTTACTTTACTTAAATTCGATATCTGAAGTTCATAAAGTTGGACAGTTTCACTGATTTTTTTACTAATTTTTATGGTCATATTTTCACACGTGTCATACGTGTACGTTAACAAAGCATCCTTCATTAGTTCATTTTCAACAATTATTCGTGTCCTACGAGTTCACTCAATGGTTAATCGCGCATTTTTTGTGGAATGTGTATATAGAGCGACAACGGAATTAGCACAGATCACGATGAACCTTCCTGAAACATCGGAGGTTGATATGGGCGCAAAAATCATCTTATATAAACAACTACCTTCATTGATTGTTTGACAACCTGTAAGCTGCAGCAACCGTGTTTACTACGACTCACAGAAAAATGTTTGAACACTCTTCTATTATTCTATGCACTGTTTTCTACAGTCTACACTATCTAATACACTCGTTCAACCCACTCGCTAAACACAATGATCTCATAATTTCCCCAGTGTAATTGTTACATCATACATGAAGGTCCTTGTAGTGCTCAACATTAGCCGCTGGTATCATCTGCATACAATATATTGACTTAGGAATGCACCGACCGGCTAATAGAAGCTAATCAACAGTATAGGGATATCGGAAGCTTTTAGGGTCAGTAGCGAATACACGGCGGGGGGGGGGGGTAAATCAACTATTCCATCCTCTAAAAAAAGAATTCATTCTGTTACAAATGTCAGGAAAGGAATCAGCAACGAAAATAAATCTAACTTACAAAATTAAAATTTCAACTTTTCAAATCCCATAGATATATATTTAAGTAATTCTTTTTTAACATCATAATTTCCCGGAGGCATAATGAACAACGGTCTCAAACCGCGCATCCTTTGAATGAAATCGCAGTAATTTAACCAGTGTGCTGTCGCGGCTAATCTAATTAATCGCCACTTGAAATGGCTCAAAAAATCACAAATAATTCTGTTCTAAGATATATCCTGTAGGATTTATTCTGTTGTAGGCAGGGTTGTTCCAGCCTCGGGTCCATCCACGGGTCGGGTCGAGTAGAGTTCTTGCTTCAATACAATACAATACAATACAATGAGGATTTAACGTCCGGTTCCTCACCCGAAGGCGAAGTCAGGGACGTCTCAAACAGATTATGCAACTACAAGCAGTTCTATGTCACCAGAAACACCCTTGCCAATACATAGACCGAAAAGAAAGCGAGATCCTAGAAAGTGCAAGTTCATTAGCCAGGCAAGAGAATCTGATTAAACAGATCTAAGGATGAAACAAATGGGTCTTCAGCTTACCCTGAATAGAAGGTCTGGTCAGATTTTATAAACATGCAAAATCACAGATACCATATAGGCCTACTATACTAAAACATGAAATATTTAAATACAATTAGTTACGTTGATACAAATGGTCTCCAACAACTTATGTTCATATCTCGGGCTATATTCGACTTGTTCACTGTTCAGGCAATAATCATTTTGAGATACAAGTTTGCCAGCTGTTTCTTTCATGTAAAGAAAATCCTGTTCAAATCCTATTGTAAGTGTTTCTATGATATTGCATTATGGTCGTCTTTTGCAGCCGGTTCGTTAACAAAATTTCGTTCTTGCTATAATAAATGTATGAAATCATTTCTTGGTTATACACGTTACAGTAGTTTGACGTGTGTGCTATTAGAAACTGGATTACCCAGCTTTGATACGGTAATTCTTAATTGCAAGAAGAACTATGGAATATTTATAATAGAAGAACTATGGAATACTTTTGAAATATGGGTTGGGTCTAAAACACATTTTGTTCATGCGGGTGAGGTTGGGTCGGGTCCGCAGATTCGCGGGTCGGGTCCACGAAAAATGAACAGGGAACAACTCTGTTCAGTTGCCCCCAGCCTGTCAGATATGTCTGGCTTCCCGGAACCACAGAATCCTATATAGGAACGCTGAGGCACTGCTGATGTTAATTTATTGAATTATGATGATCGCTCGAGGAATAAATAAATGATTCCGTCAGACTTGACGTCATATACTACAATGTCCATCTGCACCTAAAAACCTCGCAGAGTGTATCGGACTCGGTCGCTTAGTGAAGTGGTTACTGCGCTCCGACAGCATTCCAGAAAAACCTGGTACCATGATTAAAATACCCAGCTGATGGTATCTTGGAGAAGGGAAATAGACGTTAAACCTAGCTTTAGTCTTTGAACCCACCATCCAGACTTTATGACTTTCAATTAGGCACGTTAAACTCTCCTTGATTTAGAGCGCAACCATAAATTTCAAGAGTGCGTGATTAGAGTTTCTGGCTTGGTCAGACACTGATAGAGCTTTAGGGAGAAAAATCGTAAAACGTAAGCCTATCTTAATCTTTGTTTTTTGTGTATTCTTGCTTCTTAGCAAATCAGTCGAGCTTAAAGTCAACAGGAAAGGAAACTTGAGTAACAGCGTGAAATGAGAGATGGGGCGTTATAAAGAAAAACATTACAGAACTGATTGAATTTCTATATGAAAAAATCTGAAAAAATATTTATTTTATCTCACAATGCGATATATAGAGAGTTCAGTACAATGTGAATCATAGACCACATAACAAAAACAACTCATATGCTAATATGATTTCATCCGTACAATGTCATAATCTCTTAAAAAATGATCGTATGAGGCGAAAATAAATCTAATGAAAGCATTTACACACACAGACAAACGCACACAAACACCAACAATCTGAAACAAGCAGACATTAAAACAGACATGAAACAAATCAATTATCAAAACTTTTATACAGAGCACTCGTAACTAAGTCACAGCAGCACTTGAATAATTAAAGGCTAGAGTAGCTTAGCCTGCCAAATGCCTCATCGGATATGGCGAAACTTCTGCAGGTCTTTAAATTGTGCCGAGAAAATGCTAATATGAGAACAGAGAATGACAAAGGACAAAACGATTGACTGCAATCCGAAAAAGAGAACATTATTATGAAAAACGACACCATTATAAAAAGTTGTTCTAAACTAATATAAAAACTCTTTTACACGTCTGTATAATTGAGCAACCTTATTTTACTGTAAAGACTTATAGTGGTGATGCAACAAAAACCATCTTTAAGTTACTAAATTTTCCTACCAGCAACTTCAATCTAAGTCAAATATTTCAAATATTTGCACGAAAGTTTCTGCAGATTGAATGGTGGCTGTATTCAGGCATGGAGTTCCCCTAGGGGTATGGCCTAGGGAGGTTGGGGATGGGGGAGGGGGTGACCTTTGAAATTTATTAAAATTTTTACCAATTAAAATACCTATTTTGAACCCTCGAGTCTCCTTAGATGGACCACGATTTAACCTACCTTTTTAAAAATTCCTAGTCCGTCACTGGCTGTATTTCTGGTGTGACAAAAAACAATTAAACAATGATAAACGGAGACTTTCAGAATTAAAATATACAAGATATGAGATTGTGCTAGACCTCAAATTTTGCACATAAATTTGTGTGAATATTAAAACTAATATGATCAGTGGCACATTTTCAAAACTAATTAGTAAAATTAATGTGCAATTTAGTGAAATCAATGTTGTAATAAACTGTAATAGAATTGGTTGATTGGTAATGTACCATACTCGTTACTGAACGTAGACGCGGAGATTATCCCGTCCTAAGTGGTTGCAGTACACAGGTGAAAATCATTAATCTGACGGTGAGGACGCCAGCCCCACTCTGTACAATCCAATTGGATCATATACGTCAGACCTGTGGCTACCAACGCAATCTTCTATGTAGCAATTACCCACTAGCCTACGTACTAGTTGAGCATTCCCAATTATAACCGACCCACGAAGGGATGGAGGGCTTGGCTGGCCCATTGAATATCAGAGATATTACTTTCTGATTGACTCGGCCGGGAATCGAAACCCGGACCACATGCACAAATTCGACACAAACTGGTCGACGCGCTAACCACAGAGCCGCGGAGACGAAGTACGGTATAAAAATAAAGTCGTTCATGACGTAAACCGTCATTAAGTCACTACACATAGTACACAACCTCCATCAGTAACATCAATCTAAGTCAAATATTTGTTGTCTGAGGGTTGAATGGAGGCAGTATAGAGGTGTGACAATGGAGAGAGTCTGTGTGTAAAGCCTTTCACACAGCATCAGCGACAGGATGGAGTGTCACCCTCAACACTTGACACAGACAGCCGAGTCGAACCACACACACGTGGAGACAGTGAAGCGTCCCTAACCACACACGTTCACTTTGTTGACATTGTCCACTGCTGTGGTAAGAGCTGCTGCAGGTATTGCAACAGCCGCAGAAGCTTAGGATAGTTTGGAATCGAATAGATTCCAGATATTGGAATTGTTTGTGAAATTCGCGAGAAATCTCTGATATTAGACCAAAAAATTAGTCAAATTATGTGTAGCTCAGTGAAATTAATTTAGCACAAAAATATATCACGCTACCTGTATTACTAATCCTCTAGTATAGTACCCTATATAAATAAAGTCGTTGTAAAGGATGTAAAGGTAAGTTTAACGCCTGTTTCAGTATCCTAAAATACTGTCAGAAACGTCGTCGTTAGATGATGAACAAGGCGTTAAACCGTTACTTGATTTGATATTAAGGATTCTCAGATGAGTACATTTGAGATACTCGATTCCATCTGCTTGATGAAATCCAAATGACTCTGAGTACAAAACCTGATTACCTCCATGCCACTATATTAAGCACACTGCCATTCAACTATGTTGCGATGCAACAACTGATTGCTATGTTCTTGGAGTAACTGTGCGCGGCTTACGACAAAAATGGACTAAAATCTGTGGACATGATGCATTACTATCGGATTCGCCTTGAAGACTGTGCAACATTGGCACGATAAGATTCGCTCTGACAACAACTTGGCTCCAACTATGAACACTGTTGTGAACTTGATATTGCAACAGAATGCCATTATACACCAATCAATGCAGGATGATTACAATAATCCTGCATTAGCGCTAATGTAAACATAGACCGTTTCTCAATCAAACGAGTGTATACATACGGGCTACATGTATAATTCCGTATAGCAGTAACAGCAATAACCAGCAGACCAATGATATAGGTAACTGGAGTATGATAGAGTGTAGTGGCGCAGTTAGGCTATAACGAGGAAAGTGGGACTGCCATCTGGGAGAAGACCTTTCTCATTTGTTAACATTTTTGCCAGTCACCTTTTGTCGTTGAGTTTTGTTGAATATTCATTCATCCTGATGATGTCTCTCATGAAAACGGGCTAACTCTCCCTCTGTTCTTTTCTAGCTTTGCTTTAGCCCTAACCCGTCAACTCCTGCACCTATCCATCAATCTTATTCTTGCCCTACCTCTCTTTCATTCTAGTTCTCCCATAGGCCTACCCTTTAAAATTGCCTCATCTAGACCATCAACTCTCACTTATTTAAAAATGCACAAAATCTATGTATACTTTTGGTGGTACTTTGGGGAAGCAAATAGCCCCCATCATGCCCTCTCTGCTTAATCAGTAGATTGCACGAGACCATCCTTCAAGACTATAAACAAAGCTAACGCGCCCAATTAGTAACATCCGCCACACGCATCACAACAACAAATATAACGAGATAATAGCCGCTAATACCCTGAATGCTCTATTCAATGAAAACAATATTACAATATTCTATTACATTACCGCCTTATGGCTAATATACAGTAGTATACACTAATTAGATTCTACTATACTGTTACAATGTGAGGTCGAAGCGTGCAGCATTCACATGTTGCAAGTCTTCTGTTATATAGGCTAAGCTTACACATAATTTAATACACCCACAGTTTATAATGATAAATCTATATCGCTTCTTTCTTCTTTCAGGTGTCCTGCCGGTTCCCAGCTTTGACGGTCATGGTTTTCCAAATATCTCTGTCTCCAGCA